>JAQFXV010000013.1:0-61459 GCA_034694065.1 Camisia spinifer
TTATCTATTATAAATTTGAGTTTTCATTCAGTTTGGCCAAAGTTATAAAATCAGATTTTTTAATTTGATAAACCCTTCTCTGAATTTTGAGAATTTTTGAAAGCTATCGCCTTTGAAAAAAAACTTGTTGAAATCTGATTTTATTGAGAAACAGAACATTGATAGTATTGTTAGTAAAACTTCGGATAAACGAAGAGAAATAAAATCTGGAAAAGTTTATCTTCAAAAATCACTTTTAATACTTCAATAACTTATAAAAATTTACAAAATATAACAATATTTAAATCATTTGGTTGATTTTTTTAATTGAGAAAATATGTCAATTTTCTAATTTAACAATAGAATGGACGGATTCTGAAGTAAAGTATCGCTCAAAGCAGTGAAATTAGAGGACGTTTTTTAAGTTGCGCTTCATTTCAATACAATTGAATAATATTAAAAACAATAATTTTTAAATATTCAATTGAAATTAAATCTTGCGTTAAATGTTATGTTGAAAATTGCCATACATTTAGAATACGAGTTAAACTAAAAGATAGGATAATAAACTGAAAAACAGGTTAACTGTTTATACGTTACTTCAGAATCCGTCCATTCAATAACGCATTAAATACCGAACTCTTGGTTTTCAACTTATTGCTCAAATACTCAACTATTATGAGGAAATTTAAAAAAAATGATTTTTGAAGATGATTTTTTCCAAATTTCAAGGTTCTGATAATGATTCATAATGATAAGGCTTTACTGGTATATTTCTTTCTGACTTTAGGTTTGTCATGAAAGGCCTTATTCAAAAATTTCAAAACTTCTTCTCTAATGTGAGACATGTATAATGTATTTACTGCTTCGATGCATCTGAAAATCAAGACTCAATTTGATTTTAAAATAGCTTTTCGATTAGAAAGAGAGTTTGCAACAAAATTGATTTAATAACACAAAAATCCCATGTTATTGATATAGTACAAAATAATTATTTTGTACGAAAGATACGCTCTGTAGAATGTCATCTAATGAGTAACTCGCCTATTATTTATCAATTAAACCATTTGATTGCAATAAAATTTGAATTATATGACAATAGAGTTAATACGAAAAGTAATACTAATTGATAGTTAAAGAACTGTAAAAATGAGACACAATTACATGGGATTGAATATTGTTGAAGTAAATCTAGAGTAAATAGTTAAAGATTGAGTGTTATGGTGCATATTATAGCGTGACATTCATACTTATAAATGGCTGATATATCTGGCATTCACTAATCTTAAACATTAGTTTGGAAGCGTTCATATAAGTAACATAAAGTAAGACAAATCGCTTAAGACAGATACTCATAGATACTCACAATCTGTACCACACTTTTCTATTGCATTAAATATTGCTTTCATTCAAAAACGTCCCTCAAATGCAGCGTAAAAGTATCGAATGCTTTTGGGGATCTCTATTTTTATGTGCTTTTCCGAATCATAGATGCATTCCCGAAAGTGTTCGGTATAAATCTTATGCCATATAAACAGGCATTAAAGAGTATATTGCATTTCCCTATCAAATGATGCAGTTCTGATGCATACGAATCCCATAGCATTGAAAGTAATAAAGTTAAAAACAGTTTTGGTTTTAGTATTAGTGCATGAGTTTGCAGAGTATGGATAGTTATCTAACTGTGAAACAAGATCGTAAAAATAATTAGCCGATTGCCCTTTTAATGCATATAAAGACTTACTTAAACTCATTGCTCATTCCAATATATTTGGCCTGTTATATGTGTTTACACTTTATTGCAGCTCCATTTTAGTCACAAACATTCAATTGAATGCTAATGCATGTAAAGCTCTTACTTAGAGTTAGCGCTAACTTGACTTATAAGTGCGCCGAAGCGTTACATTTGCATTCCAAATAGTCAATCAATATTATAAAGCCTCTCTCCCAATGATCCTCAGTTTCCAACTCCATTGACTTCAAATGTAAGCACATATCACACACATTGCGCCATCGATTTCATTATGATTACGTACTACACATATACAGTACATACTCTCTCACTCCACTTTCATTCTCTACTTTTTATTCAATGAAAATTCAATCGAAATAATAGGAAAAGGAACGCATATCCACACCAATAGAGTATTGTACTCTCTGTACCTTTAAGTTTCCTGTAAAAGGAATTGATAAGAGAAGGGATAAATAGGGGAAGAGGCCAAACATAACAACTCAGTCCGAAACTTCGAAGCACACCAAATTCAACTATTTCAAACTAACTCAACCCATTTCTATTTAATTACTAAATACTATAGACTAAAAATTCAATTCTAGAAAACAAGTAGAAAATAAACTGAATGCAAATTATGTCATTTATTTGAGTGTAATTATTCTCCAAACTTAATTAAGATTATAAAATTATAATTACTATCAACTTTTGTCTTTCTAGTACTGAATATTCCATAGGTCTCACATCTCATTAGATTAAAGTTAAACTATAATTTTAAAGAAATCTGTTTTCTATTATGAATTTTTCATAACTTATCATAACTTAGAATTGAATATTCTGAAAATGAGTTAACAATTTTAGTTTAATTGAAGATGAAAATCAAATCATCTGTTAATTACAATAAAATTTTCGAAGTTTAGAGTTGTGAGTTTCGAACAGTTCTTATGTCATACATAACAATGACAGTTAGGGAATAACAGTTATCCCCATCATTGCATTGAATAATGGAAATCAACGCCAATGTTAATGGATTTGCCTATGACTATGCCTACTGGCTATTCCAAATCTATTGAATAATATTTATTGCACTGCAAATAATACTTTTGATTCACTATAAGCTCAAATAGCGAGCCATCATCTCATTCAATACTTATAAATTTAACTAAAGCTAATGCTAACACATTCAACAATAAATTATTATTAGTTTAAACTTATAATAACAGGTTTTAGGCTTTTCATTCTTTTTATTATAATTCAAAATTAAAGTTAATGAATTTTCGCAACACTTGATAACTACTCAGCCTTATTAGTTATTACTATTAATCACGAATTAAACATAAATATAATAGTTATTAAGACAGCACATTTTGAATAAGTTATCGAATTAAAAATAATTTGCTTCCTTTTGATTAATGAGAAACAAAAAAGACATTAACTCTTAATTATTTGATTATTATTATTCCACAGAAGCTTATTTTATTTCAATTCAATTATCACAAAACATTCGTAGGAGTATTTACAATGAGTAGAGTTTTTTAGAGGCGGCAGAACTTATTCTGAATAATCCAATATTTGAGAGCATTCTCCGCAAAATGAGTGCCCCCAACCCGGCAGTAAATCCACTTATCTTTTGGATGTGAAAACTAAACTCGAAACATCATTAGATTGACTGCCAGCTAGTGTTGGATCTACAGATTGAGAGTTCACAAAATTAAATTAGCACATTTACCAGTTCATTATTCCTATAGGAAATACTAGCATAAGTGCTATGAACTCATTCATAATGTGTACAAATAAAACCTCTATTACCTTTTATTTAATTTAGTTCCAGAATCTTTACCATTATTTTTTAATAAACATTAACTGAGGTGATAATAGTTGCTTAATGTTATTCGAAATTTATCTAAAAATCTATAGATGAAAGTTTTATGCACTTGTTCTACAGGCTATACTTGAGTGGTATATATTTTTTATCCAATTTTGAGAAGAAAAATAGCCCAAAGACTATTGTGGAATAAAATTTTGGAGTTGTCATTACTTTTTTATTATAAATGATTGAAGTACACGCCGTGTATAAGAGAATGTTATCATTAAAGACTATTTGGACACTTTTTTTGATTTTTATACAGACACTTGGGACAAATGTTTCACATTACACACAACCATTAGAAATTTATATAATACTTATCAAACTCACCGCTGCGCTGTGTATAGCAATGTGTTTCATTTTTGTTGTTTTAAGATTTCAAATTCTCTTCTTTCCTATATTATTACTGTGCAAATGCCTTTTTCACAATGTTAATGGTCTTTCGCTTTTCTTATTTTGATGTTCTTTTGTAAAGTTACGTAATCGTAACTATATGTATACCTTATTTTCTCAAATGTAATAAAGTGAGAGTAATAATAGACGAAAGCATTATTTGCTGAAACTTTATCTGAAATTAAAGAGAAAAAAATAGTGATTCTTAAAATTGCCCTCAAGTCTGACTGTTTGACGGCATCGAAAAATATTTTGCTCTGTTTTTTGTACGAAAGCGAATGATAATGATTTTTTAGTTCATCAAATTTTGAAGCTCACAAAAAGATATGTTGCTATAGCTTAGAGATAAGGCGTAATAACTCGATGTTTAGTTGAGCGCAACATTTACTGCGAGTCATATTAACTTGATATTCATACTTCTGTATAAAAGATATTTAAGTTTATTTCTTGTGCATGTCATCAACTCATATATGACTCCAACACACATTAGTTTTGCATCGGTGTTAGCTTACGATCAAATTTTTATTATAACGCTTCCATTTTTCTTCAATACTAGTTTTTCCTTCATTTGAACAGCTCTTATGCTTCAATGAATTGCTTATTGCATTCAATTTAGAGGCAAGACTTTCGCGACATTTTACTATTTGATTCAAACTTAGAAGAAAGAAAAAGTCTCTAATGTTAAAAATGTTAACTTATTTGCTTCAATGATTGCTCTCAAATGTATTTATTTCCCTATACTATGAACTGAACTTTTGTCAAATACATTGATAAAATGCAATTTATATTCACATAATAGTTAAAATAGAGCTTTGAATTCACCATAATTTTGTCTCTTATTCGTTAGGATTGACTTTAATTTAGATATAATATTGTAGTTCACATTCATCTTATTTATCAGGATTGAGTTCACACAAGAAAACTGCTGAATCGAGAAGAGAGAAAGGGAGAGGAATGTGTTTGAAGCACAGTTTTAATTATAGACTCTTTATTGTTGACACCTTTGAGTGAAGCAGTTAGAGAATGAGTAGTTGAGTTTAGAGAGAGAGTATAGTGAGAATGCATGAGTAAAAGGCAGAGATGGTGTAACAGCCCTTTACAGCTTGCTTTCACGTCCGGATCACTTTGTGAAAAGAAGCACTCAGCCAAACAAAAGTCGCAACTATGGCTCACTCAATGACGAACTAACGCTAGTATGCGTTGCACTTTAGTATAAAAGCTTATATCATAGCTGATTGCAAAGATAGCTTCAGATGAAGAGAAAACTCGTGAAAATCGTGTATTGAATGTGTAAAACTTTACTATATAGACAACAATGTTTACTATATTGTAAGCGATCACCTTTGAAGGTATATTATTGTTACGCTTTATGCCATTTATAAGTTATGCTTCTATTTTATACGGACTCAAACTCTCTTTCATCTTAACGCACACTTACTCAACATATCATTAAACTTATTCAACAGAACTTCAATTTATTCTAAAGGCAATGCTTTGTCTGATTTTATTTATTATAAAGCATTACTACAGTAGTATCTGTTATAACCTATCCCTTAAATTTGTTGACTTTAAATCAGAGCTCAAATTATTGATCATATGTATGGTTTGATTCGCGGAATTTGATTGGATGTTATGAATTGGTTTGAGTCAAACATTCGATTAACAAAGCAGTCATAGATCAACATCTCATGAGTAATAATAAATGTTAAGCCCTTTTGACTCTGTTAAGGGTGTATACAATCTTCATCTGCAATGATCACCAATTCTATCAGGATTTTTGACATTTATATCAAATCAAATCACATCACATTATTATACAAAATATTATATGATATAACTGTTGTCAAAAGGTCTGAATGTGAATCCCTTTTGACTCTGGGATCCGTGCGATAAACTTTTTAAATCGCATGAATGGTTGAGTTGAGTCGACGAATATTAGAGTCACAGCCAATTTCGGTCTTACAAACTCCCGTTTCAAACTATCTTTTGGTTCTTTACAACAAATATGGCCAACACTACTGACACAACTCACAAAACTCTAATGTATTGAATGTCAGTTTGAAAATGAAAACGCAAAACGGATCAAACATTCTTTATGTTGTTCACAAAAATCTTTTCTGCAATACTTTTTAAAAATGTTATTCTATATAAAAGAAATGCTTTGATATTGAATTTAGTGTAGAATTGGTTCGAAAGCCACTTTGAGGCTCTTTTTTCGCTTCAATTGTTTTTCTCTATATGGTTGACCACACGTGTGTTCCTCTCCCTCTCTTGTTGTGTACCAACATGTCACTCATTCTGCAATTGCAAAAAGAGCGTCAAAAATAAAGAGAGAGAATGAGTGAAAGAGAGCTCACACACTCACACACACAGCTGCTGTGGTGCTAACGCGTCAACCATAAGGTTTGTTAGTGATAATACATTAACACTTGCATTCTCTCTCTCTCTCTCTCTCTCTCTCTCTCTCTCTCTCTCTCTCTCAACAACACTGCGTGTCATTTCTGGTCCATTTGGAGACGCATAGAGTGCAAAGAGGAGCAAATCTCATATATATGATGGTGTATGTAATGTATGTGTCATAAAAGTGATACCAAACAATCTCTCGTTTGTCCCATAAGTTCTCTCTCACCTCTCCCTTTACTCTCTAATTCTGCTTCACTTTTACTTGAATTCTCTCTCATATATGTTTGTGATTGTGTTTTCAATTTCAATCTAAATTCTGTTCCCTCACATCCGTAAGTCTCTAATCCGCTTAAATTAATTAAGTCAGCTTTTGGCACAACGCTCTGGTTAGGCTTGTTCTAAATCCTGGAATAATGTTATTCATCGTCAAAATTCGCAAACATATACACGAAAAGCTTTAGGAAAAGCCAATCTCAGTCAAGTAACGTAATATCCATGCCATCATCTCATTTTCACCCATCACCTCATTCAGCTCTTTATTCAAAATACTATGATAGCTGTGATAGCCTTATGTTACTTATGCTTTACTAAAAAGTATAATATTGTAGAGCATATGCGTGTTTCGTTCTCTCTCCTGATTCTCTCTAACTTTCTCTATGTTTCTCTCTTTAATCCGTTGTAGACATGATGGCCAACATCGAGGATTTCGTGTTGAACATCTCACAACCTAAAAGTAACATGACATCATTCTTTTGTCTCTTCTTTCGACTCTTTACTTATTCTTTACGGCCGAGTGTTATGTCATATGAGTTTTTCTTGAGTTTCTTTATCTTATTTTTTCTTCTTCGCTATCAGTTATTATTTGGTATAGCAGTAAAACAGGGTGTGCTCTTTTCTAGCATGTTTGGTAAGTTCATGTGTAACTTATAATCTTTACATACCATATGCATTGATATTCTGTGTTTCACATCATATAATACCTACACTACTAGTAAGTCGTTTTCATACTCCCAGAACTGCATTTCTGACATTTCATAAAATTCATAT
This sequence comes from Camisia spinifer, assembly GCA_034694065.1. Taxonomy (NCBI): domain Eukaryota; kingdom Metazoa; phylum Arthropoda; class Arachnida; order Sarcoptiformes; family Camisiidae; genus Camisia; species Camisia spinifer. The sequence continues at coordinate 7,419 of JAQFXV010000013.1, forward strand.
CTTTCGATAGCAGCATCTTTAACATCGCTTCGACGCTTTACAACGCGTGTGGCATAAAGTGGGACCAAAAGTTTGATTCGACCCCCCTTTCAGAGTATACTTTCCTTTCGATAACTCGAATATATAACTAATGAATGCAGTGTTTAATTTAAATTCAATGCGCGGCATACTTACGATTGAGAGAATATGATAAAAATTTAATGTTGGTGTTAGTGTTTGCAATTTTCGCTTTATATCTGCTTGAATTCAGTATATCATAGCATATCATTTCTATTAGCCTTTGCTTTTACTGCATATCTTGTATATAAGGTATATATAGAGCGAGTCATTGCTGGCAGAGCTCGTCCTTTTCCATGTTTGAGCTGAGATTGCTTTCCCGCCTATTTCATGCAAACCTCAAAATTTATATTTAGGCTATTATTCTACAAATATTGTGTGTTCACCTAAAAACACTATAAACACTATGAACACTTGCATCACAAGACACACCACACCCTTTTATTCATGTCTTACTGATTGTTACACATTTTTCTATTTCTATGCACTGCTCTCTAAGAGTGCGTCAAACTATTTCTCAGCTCTATTATTCTTCATACCATTCTTCTCATTCTCTCTTAAAATGCTATGATATTAGCAGTGCATCCCATCAGTTCATGTATGGCATTAACGCACAGCAAATCCAAAACACATATTCAATACAAAGCTTATACATATCATGATATTCTGCCGATAAAATCAGCGCTTGTGTTAATATATGCAAGATTTGTGTCGCAATTCCTTTCCAAAAGCTTTCTTTTATCTGAAGGCTATTTTTCATATGTTTTATATGAAGCCAAATATTCTCAATGCGATCCAATATTTAATGCATTTGCCTTTACTTTTGCAAATGAGGATAAGTCCCTACCAATACCTCATGAATCAAAATTCAGTGGAGACTTGTGAAGGGGAAAGAGAATGACTGTTGTATACCTAATAACATAACTTGCAATATAAAAGAATGCTTTATTAGTTTAAAAAAGGTCTCAACAAGAAGTTGAGCTTCTTCTCAATTCTTTATATTTTTTGTTTAGTTCTCTCCTTCGCCAAAATATCGATTAGTTTTCTCAAAGGAGGGAGAAATACGTCTGGGAAGACAACTCCCAAATCCAAGAACATCGAACCAATAAAAGTTGTTGATGTGTTGCACTGCGTGTTTTAGCTAATACTACTGCTCAATATGTGATGCAATACAGTTGTTAAATGTATTATTATCATGCAAAATGAGTTGAGCCATTTATTTCAAGTCCAATATATTACTTCATATAGTATTGCCAGAGCTTTCTCTTATTTACACATTACTAACTCAAATCGTTTCAACACATTTTAATTTCTCTATTTTCCTCAACAATTAATAGCATTATTGTTTATTCGATCAAAACTACTTATGCTCTTATGGTTAATGTGTTTCTATTTTCAAAAAGATGGCAATACTTTGAGAGATGGCTTCAATATCAAGAATACTATTAATAATCAAAATACAAACTTTCTTCAAAGATTTGATTTTTGAGTTAGAAAATTAAAATTTAAGAAATGAATTGATTATTTGAAAATTATAATAACTATTTCTGAGAAAATATGGCATTTAATACAAAATCTGATAGTTGTTTGACATGATTGTCAGCAACACTTTCGTCTAGTGGAAAATTATTGCTTTCTATTTTCTCTATCGCTCTATTCATTGTTGTAGACAAACCATAGCTAAATGGCATCACAAAATTCAACAAAAACAAACGTCAAATGCAGTAAATGATTATATATATGTATGTTTTGAAATCAGAATCGTTTATATTTTAGGGATCAGTGTAAGAGTGATGGTATGACCTCACACTTCGAGGAGAGAAGTGTTAAATAAAGCGTGACCATATCGGGTCTCTGTCGGGTACTTTGCCTTTTTTCCCATTTCCAAAGTGAGACATATGATATATTTTTGTTAAACATCTCAACAATATTGAAACATCAACTAAAATAAACGTGTAATACAAATAGGAAAGTCATCGCAAATTTCGAGTATTTCGCAAAATTATGATTTATTTCTATTGAAATATAGAAATTCAATTCAATTTTTTTGTTTTTTTTCATGTTGAATATAAAATATATGAACAGTATATTTAAAAATAAAAATTCAAAGGAAAATATATGATGTATTTTAAAATTTTTATAGCAGATAAAATACTTTTAAAGCAAGACTTTTTATTTTATTTTTACCATATCTAAAAGCAGTAATATTTGATTCACTTGAATTTCATAAAAAAAAACATTAACATTTAGAATAATTTGCACTTTTTGTGATTCAACTTTCAGTTGAAAAAACCTGAATCAAGTAAAGTTCATGAGTTTTTTTCATGCATTTTATCTGTGTTTTCTGTTTATATTTTGTACTTCTACTAAAAATTGCTTATTTTCAAGTAATATAAATTAATATTTGCATTAAAAAAATCTTAATTGATTTGATATAAAATCATGTTTTATGTGATTTTGAAAAATGATAAGCACTAAAAGAGCCGATTTTTCGATTTTAACTTTAAATTTATTTTACTTTTTCCCTTACTTTCAAAATTATAGTAAAATTAGAGATTAGAATATCTTTGAAAGTTTTTTCAGAATTAGTTTTTGAAAAGCACTCATTATATGTGGACATAAAAAATAACTTTAGGATAAAGAAAGTATTATCATAAATGATTTGTAGAGACAGTCAAAAGACATTTATTTGAGTTGAAGACATTGTTTGCTGACTTTATGCAAATTGTATGAAAGAAAACTTGATTGTAATGTATATAAGGAGGAGAAACAATTTTGGCTGCAATCCCAGTCATCACAGTCTAAGAAAATGATGACTGATATGGTTGGTCACCATTAAAGGAAAAGTAATGAGTTTAAAGAAATGCGATTGAGAAGCGTTTGCATTCCGATCGGCCATTAAAACAAAAGATCACTTCATAAACAAGGTTGAAAACTTTTTTACTGCGTATTGATATTGTCGAATTGTGCCGCCACAGCCATAGACTGAGGTAATGCATGTCTTGCATGTGATGATATGGGTGTCGGCGATGACTCCAGACAGAATGCCTTGCGGTTAAATAGTGGCCAATTGGAAATGAGAATAAGTTCTTTGAAAGATGCACAACAGATTTAGCTGAGTTAGCGCTGATTCTGTTGGCGTCAGTCTTATCAATGACATCAAATAGCGACCACCATTACATTATCAGAGATGCACCTTTTCGTGCAGTTGTTTGGACGTTAGTGCACTTTTATGTCGAAGTTTTTGCTACGTCTTACTGCCTCCTTTTTTTCTGGTTAATTATCCTGCAATCTTAAAGGTATATCAGTATCAGTTTCCCATAAAATATCTTGTTACTCATTTTGTTTAGCAACGAAAATGTTATGTTCATTTTAAATTCTGATGGCAAACCTTAATTTACATAGTCTTTTATATAAATAATACCGGTGTATCACTAGATGTAGTTTATCAGAGGAAATTCATTATTGCCTTTTGAGGTGCTTCAAAGGTAGTTGACATAAGCGGAACATAACTAATCATAATTCAAAAAGATTACTATTAAATAAAACAAAAAAACCTTTACTGTGTGCTATTTGGAGGTTTGCATATTTAATATAATGTCAACCATGCGATTCACCGGCTGCTTATACGCGACTCGCTTTGGTTATTGTTAATTATTATTGTATCAGGAATTAGGCTCTCATACTCTCCTACCCATTAAAAGGTTCCTCTCTTGTTAATTTGTGAATAGAAGTTTGCTTTGACATATTGCCTAACTCTAACTCAATCATTAAACAAAGTAAGCAACCGGAACGAGACCTACCAAACATCATCAACCAGATTGTTCTACAATGCTTTTATATCAAAACTCTACAATAACTTACTCTCTCCCAACTCTAATATCCTCAACTTGTGATAAGAATTCACTATTAGTTTGCTTTACTATATTATTGCTTACAATATCAAAATTAATGTTTGAATATCGCCTATTCATTACTTCACTTAACTCGCAGATTCACTTTCCTGTGCCGCACAGGTTTGTATGCTCTCTGCAATTTAGTTAGATTTTCTCTTCCATTTATGAGATAAGCATGAAATTCAATGACACTTTTATGCGTTATGTGACTTGTGGGTAGTTATACTTGTACTGTAATAGTCAGGTTTTTCTAATTATCAAAACTACAAAAGCAATTACCTTTTTTTTCAATGGAAATTTCATTTTTAAGTGATTTTTTTAATAACAAGTTATTGTCATTTAAAAATGATTCAAGATCTTAATGCTATTTTTCTTCTAAAATTCATAGAACTTTTTTTCTAAATTGTGTAAAAATTTAATATCAGAAAATATCGTCTTTATTTACGTATTGATTTGAATTGTAAAAAATTCTTAATTTTCATATTCAAAGTATAGTTAAAGTAGAAGTTGAATAGATGAAGAACTCAATGAAAAATGCCATAGAAATAGTGAATTTAGAAGTGAGTAAAGTATAAGCTGTGTAAAGGTTGAGCAAATGAAAATTAGTATTACAAACGTAAATCATACTTTTGTTGTTGAATCGAATGTATTTAAGCTGTTCCTAATGAAATAGCTGTTAGAGTATACCGTACTTATTAATGTTAAGCACATCAATGAATACAAATAATGAGAACACATTTACAGCACTGACCCATCATAATAATAATATCTGTCTTTAGTAGTAATCACAACTTTTACAGAGTTTTCATCTTGTTAGCCAAAATTGTTGACTATTTTTGGCACGTAAAGTACATAAAAGATCCACTCACTATTGCACATAAATATATAATGACATGAAATAATAATATGGCATTAAAATAGTGTGATTAGTTTTGCATTAATTGGTGCGGACACTACTCTACTGCTAAGCAAAGCAATAGTTTAACTTTTTTATAAGTGTAATATCAATATTTTGCATTATATATCATACAATTTCCGCTTCACTTAAGATATAAATATTTAAAAAGTCTTTCTTTGAAGTATTTTCTTAAGCTAACTTTCGCTTCTCTTATTTTAATTAGATTATTAAGCCTTTTTGAGACTGTAAAAGCCAACTCAATTTGTGAACGTGAGACGAATAATGTTAATAATAATTCAAAGCTTGATTCACCCCTTCTGTCGCACTCTTGAAGCCTATTTGATTTTAATCGAACTTTCACTGAAAGGGAGTAAAAAAGTATAGCTGTGTTTATGATGTTGAATACAAGGTAGTGTTGGTTCATAAGAATATATTGAACATCTAATATTATGCTAAAAGAGTAGAGTTGTTGGCATGCAAAGAGCACATTAGGCTATATCAAACATCTTACATCATACAACTGCACAATGTATTGGCCACTACTCTGTTCGGCACCATATGTTTGCCAATAGTGTGAACTTTGTATACTGTATATGGTATGGTATGTTATAGAGTATATATGAATTACTACAGTAGTAGAGATACTACAAAGTCAGTAATTCGTGTGCTGTACACACTCTTATATTGTATTATTATAGTAGAGGTCAAAACTTCTTATATTTGCTGATCACATCTCTCATCTTCTCCCTTGTGTTGCACAACTTGGATAGGATTAAATATGAACAGTGATACTAACATCTTATAGGTTGGTATTGGCTTTAGACTCACAATTTTCTTGTGCCAGAATAAGCTTTGATCGATAATACGACAACTTTAGGTGCACGCAATCAACTGAAACGGATTATGATCTTTAGAGATCTACTTTGTTTTTGGTTTTTCTTGTCTTGTATTCATTATGACAAATTATTGCTACCGATACTAACATTTGTGTTTCGTACGTAAGTGTCAGTTAAAACATAACATAATAATAACTATAATAAGAATAATAATAATCACGAAAAAACATGTCTTTCAATTATATAATAGTTAAGCTATTTTGTGTTTTTGCATTAGTCTCTCTCTCTCTCTCTCTCTCTCTCTCATTTCACTTGTTCACTCTCAAAAAAATCAGTTGTCTCTCTGAGAAATGCATTTGAGGTGCTCAATTCCATGTACTTGTTTGAACGTTACAACTAAACAACTGCCATGCATGACAGCTTGATTCTACACTGCATACTCTCCAACCGTCTCAATGCCTAAATGATAATTATGAGTTTGTCTTAGCAGATGTTTAGCTACAAAATTTAGTTTTTTCACAAAAATCCCTTAGGGCTATACGACTCTAATATCTGTGTGCAATTTTCCATCAGCATTTAGATTCTAGAAATTATTTTATTTTTAACTTTTCAAACTTAAATTAATTTCTATGATTTCAATATTATTCTCATTTTTCAGACGAAAAACAACTTGAAAATAAGAAGTTATATATGAATTTGTTAAATACATTTTGATATCAAATAATTAAATACATTGTTATAAATAATCGCTAGTGTGTGATTGCAATTGAACACGAATGGTTTCAGCAATGCATGACATGACGGGAAGTTTCCTCCTTCCAGGATATTTTCTGGTATACCCAAATACAAATACACGCAAACACCATCAATAGTTATGTTCATTGTGTAGAATTACGTGGGAGGGGTCACTCTCAATAGGCAAAACTGTCACAATGAATTACACTTATGGGAATGAAAAAATAAAAGTTTCATATTTTTGTTACTTTTGTTATTATGATCAAAAAACCTTTATTTTTCTCCAAAATTAATGCTTACACATTTCGTTTTATTGTTAAACAGTTCCAATCATTCTGAATATAAAAGATTAAATTTTATTTCATAATATACCGGTTTTCATGTTTAAGCTTTTATTATGGTGTGTATTACAGTTTCAGATTGATTTTAGTTAGATATCAAGCGTCTAATCTAACTCTTAGGACATAGTATATAATTATAGTCATTAAATTTCATGTAAATTAAAAACATCTTAATTTTGTAGATATTTTTAACACAAATCAGGACTGAAAAAGGAATCATAACTTAACTATTATTCAAATTAATTCAATAAAGTTGTTATTTGTCAGGATTGATAAAAAGTAGTTGTGACTCAAATAAAGTATTTTATTCGTTTCTTTTCAAAAGTATTGGTTAAAAAGTTTTAAAACACATGATTTAAAAATATATTAACAGCACAATAAAATTGAAAAGAGAAAAACATCCTTAAAATAATTAGTATTCATTCAGAGTTGATAAGAAGACAGGTTTTAAGAAATAAAAAATAGTGAACTCGAAGTTGAAAATCATCAAACATAACACAATTAAATGTTAATAAGAAAATATCAATAAAATTTAATAATATTTTTTCTCATGAAATAAATAATCTTTCTTTGTTCATAAAATTGTTGAGTAGTATTTTGAGGGCAAAAACACGATGGAATCTTTGAAAGATCACATATTTGTCTAGCATTTCCTTAAAGTTATCTCTATTTCTTTTATAGCCACGTACTGTACAAAGTATATATTCCTGTCCAATCATTAACATGGGTGGGCTCACAAACTGTCGTATTTTGATCAGATCACTTGAGATGACTATAACCGACAGGACGGGAATTCATTGGATTTGTTATCTGTTTTAGAAAAGGTCGTGAGCGAAGGCGCCCAAGACTTGGTTTGATATGAAAAAAGTACATTAATAAGCAGAATATTCTGAGTAACTTTAAAAACAGATGCCATTAGTGCCACTGTGTATTTTTTCGCTAGCATTTCTCACTTAAGTGCTTCTTAACTTTTAACATGCATGTCATTTGATTTTGCTTCTACTGATTTATTGGCAACAATTTTTTCTCGTAAATGAATTGCAGTTGAGTTGCATTTTCTACTTTATTTCGCACTTCGCTTCATCCCGAGTGCATTCAAGAAGTTTTAGCTTTCATTTTTAATTGGAATCATCAATTCTGAATTATACCAACAGAATAGCTTTCTTTAGCACTAAATTCCACTACAAATACATGATTATAATTAGTTTCTAAATTTATTGAGTGATGAAATATTTATAAAATAATTCAATCACTTCTCAATAGCATACCAACTAATTCTATTAGATTTACGTCTTTGTAAATCAATTTATTTATTAGGCGTGAACTTTACTCAACGAGAAATGCTAAATAAAGTCGTATTTTGGGGAAAATTGAATAAATTCTATGACTTTCTACGAAAACAAACTTACATTTCAAGGATAGAAAAAGTGATCAAATTAACAATAAGTTTGATATTTTTTGCGATAAAAATGAAAGAAAAGAAATGCTAGTTTAACACATCGATAGTTCATATATCTATAATAGTTGAGAGAAAGAACAAGTTGAAATAGTTTCTGCTTCTGAAAAAGAGCAAAGTGAGATTTGCAATGTTTTCCTGGGATTACAGACTCAATCCATAGCAGGTTGTGTTGTTCTCCTCTTCCATCTCTCTGGAAACGAGAAATTCGACTTTTTTAGTATATGTGTTAGATCTAAACTGATTCTCTTTCTCTTTCATCAACTGGCTGTGTTCACATTGCTCTGGCAGGGCTTAGCGATTCACACATTCGTTCGTTTTGTTTCAATCCCAAGGGGTCGAGAGTCAGAAAATGAGATCCAGACTTGAATAATGCCAATTCTCAACCAGCCAAAGACATTCAGCAGAAAAAGAACAATGTTAACAAGGGTTCTGTTGGATGTCTTTTTTAAATGGGAATCATATATTCTTATAGATTTTGTTAACAATAAAAAACGAAAAATGAAAGTACAGATACACTACTGAATTGGAAAACATTTGATTAATATTAAATAATACACATTCTAGAAAAATCAAAATAAATATAAAATTTATTCAATTTTCATTCATTATTATTTCTTAAGTCACTATTTTTCAAAATAAAAGGGTATAAATTGGCATAATTTAGTTTAATTTACTAAAGTATCAAATTTAATCCCATTATAAGTAGAAAATCATGCAATAATTCTTCAAGTGTTTATTTTATTTACTTAATAAACAATAGATTACTAAAAATAATTGTTCTCTTATGGAATATATCATAAATGTTTTTTGTTGAAAGAACTAAATTGAAAAATAAATAAATACAATGATATACTAGTAAAACGCTTTACTAAATAAATTAGATAAGAAAATAGATTATGCTATTATTTAGTTGAAAATTTGAAACTCTGATATTAATAGAGTTTGATCACGCTATTATACATTAATAGAACATTTTTATGGATTTGTAAATAATGATGTTTTACTACTATGAATGTATAGTTGAGCAAAAAATATTGCATTTTATGATTATTCATTCCTTACTTAATTTGAGTTTGATATTAGAGAAAAAGAACAGTAGGAATAGAAAGAAAGAATTTGTGTCATTCTAAGTAATGCTACAACAATCCAATTAGTTGCGTGTCGTATTTAAAGTTGAATCGACCCTCGATTTAATGATGTTGCAAATGTAATTGTGAAGCGCAAACTTGTGTGCATGTTTGATATCATTGAAGTAGACATCAATCAACGTCTTGATGTATGCAAGCTATCCATTTGTCATAGTTCCCAAACGACATTTGAGACGCTCACCGACGCGAAAAACCAAGGAGTACACTAACCATAGCATAAAGTAAATCTATTTATTCAAGTTGAAAAGGCATATGCGAGACTTTTATGCAAATTAATGATACCAATTTAGATTTATGAAGTGTGCACTTTTTGGGCACTTCTAACAAAGCTCAATAACAGTCAACTCTATTCTAGAGTCAGCTTTTTTATAAAGGCTGCCAAAAATGAAATTCTGTTGAAGAGCTTGTCGTACCATTTTATATACTTCTTCATATATGGTTACCAAGTCAACCATCCAAGCATTTTAAAGATGTTTATTTTAAAACTAGTAAAGAGTGTGATGTTTGTAATAGAAATTTCGTGCCAGAAGGATATTAAGCTTTGGTACTCATGCAAATACTAATTCAACATAATATTATAAATAAGTTCTCATAAGCGCTTTTGCGCATTCGATCAATAATGTTTCACTAGCTATTGATGCGTAAATAGAGTTCTCTAAATACTCATTTGCCATCAATTTTAATAGTGAGCAACTGGTGTCCGAATAATAGGAGTAACCGATTGCCAAAACTAATAATACATTATAGGAAGCAATAGTTATATTAATGTGACTTTTAGGAAGCGTTATAATCGTTCGATTATATATTGTGCTTAACCATTATTTTAAGCGTATTTTAATGAGAATTGTGCGTGTGTTTTGTTAGTCCTTTTTTAGTATTAAATTTGTGTTGTGTTGCATGCATTTTGCGAAACACATTTATACACAAAAATATATTGTTTAATAATTCAAATAATAAATTCAGGCTTTCATTGTCACCATTATGTTTGCAATTCCGTGCATTAATTTTATTTTATATTTTATAATTTTAGTTTATTTTAAGGTTTTTTATGCGTTAGGATTTTTAATGCTTGTTTGCAATTCAAAACTATTAAAATCTATTTTTTGTCCACAGCTTTATTGCTTCCCTTCGAGTATTGGGCAATGTGTGCATCCTGTGACACATACAAAGACATGTAAAGTGCGTGCTATAATACTTTGACGTGTCTCTTCTTTTGTGAGAAGTTCCTCAAAATTATCGTTGCATACTCTTTACACTACTCTATATTTTAATTTTTAGATGTTGAACAACTTTCGATATGTGCACTTTGAATCTCTACCCGATTTCTGCTTATTTTTGTTATTATAATGTATGTCACGAGTTTCCTTCCCCTGACAAGAAAGGTGTGATGTCGCATGTGAGGCAGGAAGTCTAATGTGGTCAAGTGTAACGACATTTCAGTTCCTATCCATTGTCATGTTAAACATAAGCTCTCAGATTCATCCCAAAGACAATTAAAATGCACAAACATATAGTGGAATCGGTTATTGTTTTGTTTCTGATGCATTAATACCTTTGAGTTTTTTTGCAATTTTTTGCAAACAATGTGAATTTTGATTGTTTGCGTGTCCCACAAAACTCTAAATTCTTTAACACGATAATACACCTGCTTTACTTTTCTCGTTCTTTTTTATACTGTATATTTAAGGTTGAGTTCTAGTTTTGTTACCCCATAACTTAATGAAAAGTGTTTAAAAGCGTGACAAACACGATAGTATTAAATCCAATTCAATATTTTTAGCAAAATAGCCGAGTGCTGTACTATCTTAGGCAGCTCTATGACCGGATGCTATAATTGAGCTCTCGGTTGACTATCATTTCCCTTGTTAAACATGTTCATATTTTGTTTGCCCGAAACTAAAATAGAAGTTTTGTCTCCTGATGCTCATTCTTCCATTCGAAAAATAGATAGTAAACTATTGCTATCACTGCCAATGTTGCGTGAGATTGATAAGCCTCTACTGTAAACTTATCTCATATTTTTTAAGTGCAAGAAAAACTTCGCTTCTCATATTGACCTTCAGATAAGTCATGGATGAGTTTATTTTCATGTAAAACATATGCGCCAACAAATTATTACTTCAGAAAGTAATGTATTCTTCTTTTACTTATATCTATCTCTTTTTCTCTTTTCTTTTTTGTATCAAATGCATTGTCATCTTTTCACTATTTCAGTCAATGTATTAACGCTGAGATGAGTTTCTCATATTTTGATATTTGCTCGACTCGTGTCTTCCACACTTTTGTTACTTACTTTTTTGATGCATAATCGCTTTGTGACAGGAAATCCTTTTATAAGGTTTGAGGCCAACTATAATTTAAAAGATGAACACTTGCACTACAAATTCGCATAATCATAAAGCTCTACTTCAGTAAGTTATGGAAATATTTCTTTAAAAAAATTCGAATTTTAAATTACAATTTTGTCAAACAATTTGAAGTATTGCAGTCTTACGTTTATTTGATAAATGCTTGGCTGACCAACAAAATTAAATGCTTTTTTGGTCATTACCACTTTGGAAAGGAAACATGATTCCATCAACGCATACATTCATCACTCATTAATATAATAGGAAAAAAGAGCTAACATTATGTTTTTCATTATCATAGTCAACCACATAGAATACAAATCAAGAGTATTATAAACACTAGAATGTAAATTAATGTACCTGAAAGTTTTGCTCATTTTATGACTTCATTTTCTCAGAGCTGATAAATCTTTCTTTAAGTTTTGATTGCGATATAGATTTCATATTTAATAATAAACCTCATTGCGAAAAACCTAAAAGCAAATTTCTATTTGAAAGTACCGAAAATTTTCTGACTTAACCGTTCCTAAAGTGTTAAATATTTCTTATCTTATGTAAAAATGAAATCAAATTTTGAAACATAAGTACAACAAATGTAACTGAAAAGTTATCTTATTTTTTATTACTCTAATATTCCATTTAAATACTTGATATGGTTTAGATTAGTTGAAACTCAAGTCAATCTAAGGATGGAAATTGAAGAAATTACTTTTAAAATCGTGTGTAGTCTTCAAATTGAGTGGTTTTAAAATAGACACACGCATCGATGCATCGACAGTTATCATCAAAACTTTGACTGAAATTGAATTTGTAAATTAATAATGAAATTGGAAAAAATTTCGATCTTTAAAATTGTAGAGATTTGTAAAAATAATTTTATCGTCTATTGATATCTGCCTTCCATTGAAAATCTGATAAAAACGTCAAATTTTAATGAGTTGATAGAAAAGTATTTTCAAATAAATAGTATGTTTTCTAATAAAAAAAATTCAAAATACGAATCATGTATTTTATAAAAAAATTCAAAATTATGATTTTTTCTATGCTCTAATGATAGAGATTTAATTATTTGAATCAATCAAAATTTTGAAATAAAATCAATGCTTCAATAATTTTCATCAAATTAAAGCAGATTTCTCTAATGATCAATGTCTTGATTCAATGTCTCAGCAAATAAAACAGGTATATAAATATGTGGCTAAAATATTTTTTTGAGCTGTTTTCAAATTTATGTTCTGCTTTCAAAACTAATCTTCAAAGAGACAAATCTCACGAAATCAAAAGTAAGAGTAGTTTAGATTGGATTCTGGAAAGCCTGAGAAACTGGTAATGATTGTAATTTAGACGAATAAAACTGTTACTATGATTGTATAAATTAATGGTAAACTTTACATAATACTCACATTCAAGCAAAATAAAAATGTCGTAATGTAACTAAATCTTAATGTTAAAAAGCATTAAAGAGGACGGGATTTACTCAATGGAAGTAAAAACTATAAGTCTATATGATTGGTAATCTCATAAGTTTAAGGCCTGTGATGAAAATCGAGGGCTACTAAGTTTCAAGTTTAATAACTTGCTTATAAGTTGCTACTCAACTAAAATGTTCATTCAAGTCAAATGTCAAGAAGAAGGCTAATGATGTAACACATAGTGTAATATTGCTTGGAGTGAATTCTCTATTTCAACAGAAGAGAGGCATACAATCATTTTTCAGCGCGTAAGTGAAACCCTAGCAATGCTTGAGTATAAGTTAGCCTCAAGTTTACTAACTCTACTGCTTAGATATTTTCATCTGTGCTTTGATAGATAATGTTGTGGACCATTTATCATTCACAACTTTATAGCTTTATATAAAGGGACTTTTGGACAACTGATGACATGTCTGACCAAAAAAATGCTCTCAAACACTCTCAATTGTGTGGAATTATTTTTAAAGAATATCCAAAAATAATATTTTTAATAACAATCAAGAATATGGTTCTGCAGATTTTTTTCTATGATTAAATCATGATCTATGGAATTCTCACTTTAATTATAATAATGAAATATTGCAGTCACACAGTCTTAAAGCTAACCAAATAAAATTCTGAAGTTAGTCAACATTCATATTTACATATTTATTTGAGTCTTAATTGATAAGCTCTTTCAACAATAAGTGCTCTATTCTTGAGTAGCAGTATAAATATCACAATACTTTGAAAACATTAATTATTGAAGTTAAGACCTTAAACAAAATTAACTTCAGTTTATAATATTGTCTCTATAAGTGCGGATATTTTTGAAATAAAAATAAAAAACTGGTTCAATAAGTTGATTTCTATTATTCTCTATTATAATGAAGGAAAAATTCATTTATATTTATGCACTTGAATGAAACTTTGTAATGACTAGAATCAAATTCATAAAGAAACTCATTGAAAACGGATAAAAGCCATTTAATATCAATATAACTAAAGTAACTGAAAGATACATTAACAAAGAAAAATTTTCTGCGTTTAGTTTCATTAAACCCTTTTCAGTTGATCAAAACTATTCTAACTTTAATTCTTATTTTACGAGTAATAAAAATAAATAAGCTTTTATTGCAGCTCTAAATCTAATTAAATAAACCGTTACAGAAACCAACAGTTTTATTTGAATAATAAATAATAGTCAATAACTTGTTGAAGGTTCACATTTCACATGTGCCAAAACTTTTTTATGCATAATAATTAATCATTAGTTCGATTAAAATGTATGGAAAAGTAAAAGACATTGTATTTAAGCAACAATGAAGTCTATTCTAAAATTAGTGACTAAGCAAAGTTCACAAAACATGTCATGAACTTAAATTATATTAAATAATTTACATATTAAAGTTGGCGCCCATTTATTTACGACTATTGAAGCAGAACTAAATAATTTGAACGACTTGTCCAAACTTGAAATGAAACGGTTTTGAACGCTATCAAAAAGCATCCATCCATAGAAGAGAAATATTTGATTAGCAAATTCTAAATGATTGCTTCTGTAAATATAAATGTTTAACAGGTGAATTCGGCTTTGCTTTCTCAAACAGACCTAATATCATTCTTGCGTGTTCTCCAATTGACATCTATTTTTTATTATATCTGGTGATAACCTGAGTGAGCACGATATCAAAATAGTGCTATATATACATTGGCAAAAATTATTTGCGAGTTAAGGATAAAGCTTATGACTTTAGTGCACAGTCAACTTATACATTATAGATCTAATAGCCGCTTATGCTATTCGAGTACATCTTTCAATATAAATGCTCTTCAACTTCAGTTCAACGGTTGGATTTAAACTTCACTCAAGTCAATAGTTCTGCTTAAACTAAGTTCTCAACCAACAGTCAGAACCACATCAATACTTGGCTCGTAATTGATTAAATCAATTTTAGCTCTTACACAATGTTCATAATAAAACTAAAGCAATAAAGTTATTATTAAAACCGTTGATAAATTTATTAGTTTATTAGTTAAACAAACATAAGCTCCTAAAATAGAAATGTAAACAATATATATTATGAGACAAAAGAAGTCATACATTTTCAGTTTATTATAATTCCCACACATGAAACTACACTCTGTTTATTTTAGACAGTATTCAAACAATTGTCCACAAACCAGAAAGTGTGATATCAACCAAATACTCAATGCTAATAAATTTATCTATAAAGACAATGCTTCACATGTATTATTATTGTTTAAGCTTTACCTAAAATCATAGCTCAAACATCATATTCTAACTTCATTGTAATGTAAAATCAAAAAGCTTTTTAATCCTAAATAAATTAGTTTTGACAATAGCTAGACATTTATGTAATTTTATAATGAATTCAATCAAATAAATCTCTAAAAACCAATGTTGATATACCTGTTCTAATAAATCAGACGATAAGAGTTGAGATAAACGAAAAGTTTCTCTGAATAATAATTATTGAAAATATATGCAATAGTTTTTTCGGTAAATTAAAAAAAATAATTTTTTGCAATTTTAGTTCAGGTTTCATTAGACTTTGATTAAGTTGAAAAATGAATATTAGACTCTCTTTATTCATTGATCGTATAGAGGGATGTGATGTGAGAGAAAGTGAGTGGAAAGCGCAGATCATTCTTATATCACCTATACTTCTGTAGTAGTACTAAAATAGTGTTAGCCATCAAAAGGCCTCTTTCCGATTCCAGTAGACGAGATTGCTTTGGATACTGTTTCCGTTGTGATATCTGCCATCCTTTGAAAAGTTACAGCTTGTGATGCTTGTGATGCGGCAATAAAAAGAATCACTTATACAGTGTGTGCTCGAGAAATAGCAAAAGGCCATTGAAGGCAATAAGATTTAACGAACAGAGAATGTTGTTGTATTCGTAAAGCATGTGTGCCAGTGAATTGCTTATCGCAAATCCATTACTACCTTAACACAATACATCCATATTCAATGAGTATTTTCCGGTAAACATCAGAGAGTATTCAGAACTATTTCAGTTCAAGTGCTATTTTTATATTCTAATGCTATACAGTAAATAATGTCAACTTTTAGATACTTTTCCAACAAGTTCTCGAGAGTAAGCAATATTAAATTGACTCAATGACGTCATTTCGCACTTATCAAATTGTAATTATAAATATTCGTTATAATCGTTTATACGCTAATATTGTTTAACTGCAAATACTGATAACAATGAAGTTAATGCCCTAATCATCATATTTAATGTCAGCAATCAATCAGATTTAATATAAGGAGTTTTTCCTCTAATTAATTATCAAATATTAAAGCGATTGAAAAGTTCTAAGAAAACTTCACGCCTATTGATTTAGAGTAGAAATAAGAAATTATTACAACTAATAACACATGAATATGAAGTTTAATAGTAATAATAGTAGACCTAATTCTGGATTTAAAATGCGTACAACTCGATAGCCCGTTAGTGGTGAGCCTAAACGTTATATCATTTTCTATCCTCAAAAACACATAGAAATGGCAGCTGTTTACGATTTTCCAGTTTAGTGATCGCAAAATTAGGTTAACGATCATAAAATGTGATTCTCATTCCCATCGCTGATCAGCGCATTCTTAGGCATCAGAACCCCTGCCAGTTCTTGTCAGTCGCGGACCCGCTGAGGAATCGGTCGATTGAGGAACACATTCCCCAATTAGAATCACATCAGAAGCGAATTTGAAATGACGACTTTAATTTATAATTACACGCTTGATTAACATTCGCAACTATCTCTATATCATAATCTTTATAATATTATAAATCTATCATAATCTCTATCATCAAATATCGATTTAACGAGCAATGAATGCACAGCTTTTTATTTCTATCTTCTTTTTTGTCTGCATTTTTACTGCTCTTTCAATCAAAAATCATTATTCACACCAGCCTTTGAATAAGATATATTCCAATTCAACATTTTCCGCACAAATAATAAAAAAGACCAAATTCACAAAAATGTCATTCAAATTCATTATTTTATCTTTTTTTCATTCATTAAATATAATAATATAATAGAGAAAACGTTTTAAAAGATCATTCTCAACATATACATAATAATAATCATAATAATTATCGGATTAAATTAAAAATATTTACATAATAAACTCAAAAAAACTTTTATATCCTATTTCATCATCAAATTACATATTTGTCTTATGTTTCATTAGAATATGATCCTGTTGTGAGTTTTATTAATAATGATAATAATATATTCAATTATGTACACATTGACAGTTTAGTTCATGTTCTTATTCAAAGTTAGCTAAAAAACTTTCAATTGTAAATTTTTGTGCAATATTCCAGAACATTAACAAAACATATTTGGTATAATTATTTATCACTTTCCTATCTATAATTATGAATTAACGGTCACTCAAATGCTTGAAATTTAAATAAGTTTAATAGTTATGTGAAAGAAAACAGTTGATTGAATACAAGTTATGAAAATCAAAGATTTATAGGATTTGAAAAATTTGACTCATGATGAATAGTTTCAATAAAGAATTAGAAATTTTGATTCGGTGGTTATTATTTTACTAAAACTTTAATGTTGAAAAATCATTAAGTCATTAATAATTTGAGAAACTAATATTTTTTGAACTTCTTAAGTTTATTTCAGTTCAACAATTCATAAATAAATACTAATTAATACATGAAGATCATTATAACTTTAATTTTACAGATATATCAGAACAAATATACAGGTTCTTTCAATAGAACGATAAACTATAAAATATGTTTTCGAGTTTTCAGAGAAAGTAAAAGTTAATACATTTCAAAACTTTCAAACATTTATAATCAAATCATAGAAGACAGTTAATGAGAAAAAGGGTAGTTTTGAAATTTAAAAATTGTTATATTCTGATAATGAAATAACACAAATGCTAAATATTTTCAAACGCCTTGTATTTAGAGATCAGTTAAGACTTTCAGCAATTCTTAAGTATGAAAATAATACTATTTCTTTGTTTAAGGAAATTAGAAAATAAGGAACAAAAAATTGAAAATGATTAAGTATTTTAATGTTTTAGTGCGTTTTGAGTGTTGAATGCGTTGGAAAACATAATTTAATTCATTAGATTAGAACATGAACTAAGACTTCAATTGTACAGTACATCATAATCTGAATGTATGAAGAAATTAAATAAATAGTTAATAATCTGAAAGCTATTTTATTCTTTGAAATGTTTGTGCATTAACTTAAAATGTAAGTTAGTTTCTGTAATTTATGTTTTTATACCAAATCATGGTTAGAGTGATCGCCTATTTGTCAAGAGCGCTAAAGTTATTAGTCTTATCTAGTTTTGCAATATTTATATATTTATGTTTTAATACAGCGTAACTTAAGCTAATATAGTGTCTACCATCACATGTAGTAATTTAGATAATAATATTATTTGACTTGTCCTCAATTTAATATAATAAACTGACCTCACTTTAAGGCAAATTCATTTTAATAGCAGATGTAAACTCAATCTTTAATAGGAACGAGTTGAAGGATGATGTTGAGGCTGGACTACATCACCATTCAGTTACTTATTGTCTGTCGACAGACAACAGTCAAAATAACATAACTTCAAAATAGGCGCACATATGATATGTTTTAAGTTATTCGCTGTATTCATCAGTTTCTTTTTCTCATATAAGTCTCATATTGAACCACAAAAATGTTACAATTATTTCGCATTTATTACAATATTTCTGTACAGTTATAGTCTTTTAGCTTATAATCATTTGGCGCTATCAATGCTTAGCCACTGCTTTCTCCTAATGACTCAATTCATTTTGAGAGTTCATTTGACAACTTGAGTCACACTATGTCATGATTTGTTGACATTTCCATTAGAGCCTGTTCTTTCACCAATACTAGTAATTGTCTTATTAATTGCTGCGATGTTGTCAGTCGATGAGCCCGAAAGTGAAACACCAGCCACTGCTGCAGCCGCGGAGCGCAACCTATTCAGTGATGATTCTGCAGCAGCTGCTGCTAAATGTGGTGGAACACCACTGTGACCACCAGCAGGTCCTGCGGCGGCCAAATGGCTCATTATTGCAGAGGGAGGACATGGATATAATGGTGAAAATGCTGCTGAGGGCTGAACACCGAAATTACCGGCATTATACCAATGGTGAGCACCGCCTGGCTTTGGGTACGGCGATGATAAATATTCGAGTCTCGCGGCTCTATTAGCTGCCAAAGCGGCTGCTGATGGAGATATGGGTCCGAGACCTGCATTGGGAGCGCCCGGTATTGCTTTATTTGGTGCAATAGATTGTGGCAATGGTAGTAATGATAAAGAGGAACTATTATTACTCGTTGCCGTGTCTACAATAGACCAAATTCTAGGCTTATTTGATGGTATTGTGTGGTGTGGATGAAGATGAAGTGAGTGGTTGTTCAATGGATTGCCGTTTGGAGGCTGTGATGCGTCAGAGTCTGAGAGTGAACCGACATCACTGAGTGGTGATCCGGTCGCACGCCTTTTGCTCGGATGGCCGTCAGGATTGGAATCTTCTTCAATGTCAACGATATCACTTGAATCACCTGAACATTGAAGACAATTGAAATTAAGAATACAATAAAGAAACATATTGTCAGTCCAATGAACTTAAAAGCGCATTAAAGAATAGAAACATTAAAAGCATTTGATGTAAAACTTATATTTTGAATAATGAAAAAAGAATCTTCAACCTTAACGTCTGTGCCATAGATTGAATTACCAGACGGTTAATTAATTTTGAGATATCATTATTGTTTGCTATAAAGACTTAACAGAAGGCATACAAAAGCTAGAAAACAATAGAAGCTAAAAGAATTGTTGGACTATAAATAATTATTTGTAATGCGACCGCACAATCACTCGAGTGGGACATTAAAATTAAAATGCAGAATAAGAGAGACTAAATTAGAGACGAATACTCGTAAGAGCACAATATAGGCATATAATGTTCTGTAGGTCTTGAGAACAGATATACTGGTATAATGTTAGCTAAACTTAAAAGATAATGCTAGTGATGAACGCAGTAGTGCTTTAGTAATATTTTGGTCGCAAAAATGTCATTACACGCTCGGTTGATAGTGACTAACTTTGGTAGCATTTCATTCTCATTGGCATTAGCACACGGTTAACCTAATGTATAATCATCACCTGCACTCTGCACTCAACTTCATTTCTAAGGGAGAAACTTCTAGTACTGCCTCAGACTGTAGAGGATGTTCAACACTAATTGCAAGCCTAACTCACACTCTCATAAATACATAACAAATGCATACAATTAATTAGCTGACCTTCATCTCTCCTTTGGGACGAATTAGTTCCATCTCCATCTCTATCTCTCTCGTTAATACCACTTCCAGACCCATCTTTACCATCACCATCATCGTCATCATCACATCTATTTCTTGGAGACCAAGTCATTTTGTTTTCTTTTTTAAGTCTTCTCCGGGCATTTGCAAACCAAGTGGACACTTGAGTCAATGTCATCTTTGTGATAATGGCCAGCATTATTTTCTCTCCTTTGGTTGGATATGGATTTTTTCTATGTTCACTCAGCCATGCTTTAAGTGTACTCGTCGTCTCTCTTGTGGCATTTTTACGTCGAGCCCCATTCAAATCCATGCCATACCTGTGATCACAATATAATCAAAACCATTTTTGGCATTTATTTTCAACAAAAAATCTCTCAACACTTCAACGGTTACAATTGTTTGATGTATAGGCTATTATAGTTTGTAATTTTTGTAATCGATTCTCTTAAAAAAGAATTTTAGCTGAAGTAGGAATTATCGTTTGTTAAAGGAAAGGAAATACTTGAATAGTGAAATTGCACTAATCTTTTTTCGATGAAAAGAACACAATAGTCGTATGAAAAGAAAAATATTATTACAGTCATGCCTACCATTAAATATAAGAGTATGAAAATATTAAGATTTAAAAATATTAAGAACTATTAATGTCTGAGGAGTTGAACCGAATTGAATGTTAAACATTCTTTTAGATAAAGTATATTATCTTATCTTCATTAATATTTTACAAAATACCGAACGTTTTACAACTAAACTCAAGTTCACAAGAAAAAAGCGACAAACAAATGTCTTGAACTAAAAGCATCAAAATTTGAACCAATACTACTTTGTAATCCTGATTAAATGAGTCTTCACTAACATATTAATCATTTTATAAAAAATTTCGAGGTTTAAAAACTTGAAATTCTTAAAGCTTTAACGCATGAACATTTGTGGCGGCACTGAATGACTCAAGAAAGGTGGCATCAGTTGGATAATTGCCAAAAAAGATAGAAAAAGTGTGTTCACTAGACTGAGAATATACTGGTATTATATTCGGAAAGGAATTATCACCTTTTTATTCAGCAATTAAAGACTTTAGTTTTAATGAGAAGAGAATATTTTAAAATTAATTCATTTTCTAGTTATTCATAACACGTTATTAAAATGTAAAAGCTTAATAATTCTTTGGTATCACATGAATTTTGCTAATTTTATTGTTTAGGTGAATAACAATTATCAAAGTGAGAAAAAAACTATTTTTCAAAATGAAATGAAATAAAAGCAATGCTTTTTCAAAAGGTGTTTACGTTTTTAGTGCATGTATGCATACAGGTATCTGATTCTCATTTTCATGCTCAAGTTGTATGCATCCAAAAGGAAAATTCCAAAAGTATTTCACGCTTTCTAAACAATAGTTTATCATTTCAAAACTGCTAAAATTCATAATTTGCTTCTAACTTTCAAATTTAATAACTAATCGATGGTAATTATGCTCAATTGAAGCATAACTTTATTTATTTGAACAAAAAGTAACTAAGAAACATTTCCAAGCATTGAATGACCCTTATATTTAGCAATGAAAATAAACATGAATCGATTCAATTGTGATGACATTTTTGATCCAATTTGTCGTAATGATGTAATTCCAAGCGTATACTTGAATATATACATTGATATTGTAGTAAGAAATATACAGTTTATGTCACGCTATTGGAGTCTCAATGCGCCCAAAAGCAAGATTTCAATTTCAAACAGCATTAAATGAATAATCTAAGCATATAGTGCTTTAGTCCCTAATGTGACTGTGAATAAGATTAAGTTCGTCAATATATACTGGAATTCTAGTTGTGATGTTCGAAAAATAAAAGATTCTGTGAGTGTATATGTGATCCCATTAGTGAAAGCCGGCAAAACATCTGTCGCAATACTACATATATGCAGATTCTCTTATGCCTAAATTTTCATCAAAATTTCATGCATTTACTACTCTTTAGTTTAAAAAGAAAGATAAGTGAACAAAAAATAGAGAGAAAGAGATCGGAAAATAGAAATAAAAATAGCGGTGCAGTAGAGCTGCACAAAAAATAGAATGCTTAGTAAGAGTGATAAGTTAGCTGACGAGTTGTGTGTTTGAATATATTTGTGTGTATGTGTGTATTGCTTGCACTTGCAATCAATATGAGATTATAGTATAAATTCTGTAATCTCTTGAATTTAAATTAGAGTTTACACTTAATATAAAATAGTAAAATTGGTGTTATAGGTTAACACTTTTCTTACCCATTAGCAAATGGATAACCAGCGAGTGCTCCGCCGTCGTAAGGATAATACATGGAAGCAGCGGCAGCGTATGGTAGGTTTCTCCAGGCTTCTAAATTTTCTTTCAAGTCAAAACCATTTGCCTGTTTGCACAAATACAAAGACGAATTACAATAGAGAAAAATTAGTATTTGAGCATTTGGTCAAAACATCAAGACTAGTGTCATAGTATATATAGCATAGTATAATGGTATATATCGGTAATGTTGAAAACATTTAGGTCATGTTGTACTGTCTGTTATGTACTGTCAGTGATTGCAATAAAAGTTTATCTGAAGATTGAGCCCAATTTCATTCTGTTAGTCATATATAGTTGACATTAACTCAACATTGCTTACTATGTCCTCATCAGTGTTGACGACATTAAATACATTTGGAGAACAAGATCAACCTAATAGTAGTGGCAAAGCTTACAGTAGAACCTATAATGACACATACATTGACGAGATCTTATTCATATCTGATTACTAGCCAAAAACGAATACCGCCTCTACTCATAAAACTAAATCAAAAACTGGTTGATTCAAAATTTCTCTGACTTGCGATGAAGTTTTTTTAATTTTGCTGTTGGGTGTGTGTTGATGACAAGTGTCATTACTGATTGAAATCAGTTCGCCTTTGAGTGTAATTTATATGCCATTCATGCAATATATCCGGCTGTTTCCAAAAGTAATGAGATAACGAAAAATTATTTTGTTATTATCTGATCTGTTGGGCTCATGGGCTCACTCATAGCTTGTGAGTTTGTCAACTTATTTTATTTTATTTTTACCAGTGATAGTAACAAAATCTAATGTATAGTAGAAGTAACTTATATTATATGAGCTTTTGCTTTGCATTAGGTTTGCATCGATTCACTCTAATGTGAAATATAATGCGTCGGGTCATTGAAATAAAATGTATAAAAATGCCTCATCTTTATTCTACACCAAAAGTCAATACAGATATTTAGACTCAAAAGACCTATTAATTGACTCATTTTCACTTTACTTTTTTATGTTCAAATATAACCCTTATTGTATTGCAACTATATATCTATGACAATAGAATCAAATTTTCAATTAAAGATTGACTTACAGTTGGAGAATAGAAAGCTGATTGCAGTTGATCGGGAGGAATTGGGAGAAAGCCTTCTCCACCAGCAGCTGCCGCGCCATAAGCGGCTGCAGCCGCGGGTCCATACATTCCAAGGGGTAATCCAGTTGATGCGGCTAATCGTTGATAATTGAGCAGATGAGCGTCATATTGACACGAACATACTGTTTGACCAGTTATCGGATCAGTTAGAACTGGTCGTCCAGATTCGCAACACGGAGTGGCACCCGATGGTGCCCGCGGTGGTCCCCCTGTTATTGATACGGGTGTGACCGCTCCCGCACCCGGAGAATTAGAATTGAGCGAAGCTGGTGTCACACCAATAGCCTGTCCTGTAGAAGATGGTGCTGAGGCCGACGGCATTAATAACTAGTGAAAAAGAGCAAAAACAAAACTTTATAAATAGAGTTCTTTAGAAAATTACTGGCATAAGAGCCGCACTGTGTTTAATGTTTGCTAAAATTAGTCACTGCGGTAGGTATAGGAGTGAAGAGTGAACCCACCTCTCAAATGGACAACACTTTTATTGTCAACGTTTTCAGGTAAAGGATAATGACCTTTAGCTTAAGAATTGAAAATAGCTATTTGAAAGTCTCATGAGAGACATTAACTTGTATTTGGAAGCGTCTTAACTATGTTGACAACTTGCTATATGGATGACCTGAACTGCCTAACACTCAAACACAACTAGCAAAGTGTGTGCAGTGTGTAGTGCGTCGACTGCTTCACTGCACCTATACTTCAATGCAATCTTCAATTAAGAGTTGATCTCCAACTGCGGATTCACATTTGCAAGGATTATAATTTTTAGCGGCGGCACACTTTACACGTGAAACATCAGATCAACAAAAGAGTAGAGCACAGGACACACACATAAAGCTCACGAATCAATGTTAGCCTTTCTATTTTGCTTTCTCTGACAGTCATAATGAGAGCACAAAATACAACTTAAATCATGTGCTACTTATTGTCAACGGAATGTCAGCTCATATTATATTATTTGAGGCATTTTAGACACGGCTGTCCATCACTAACATTTGATCATAGAATTGCATACAATACATATTTATAGAATTTAATAAGCGTTTAATTTTTTCAGCTTTGCTTAACATCTGAGTAAAATGTGACGGAGTCTCACACTAAGGATTTGAATAGTTTTTATGCTTATTATGTTTTAGGTTGAATAGTGAGTTGTATTACTATATGTAATAAGTGTCGCAAAGATGCAAAGCACCTGCCTTTAGCACATTTGTCTAACTAACTTGTAAGTGCATATCAACTATTTTTAATGTGTTTTTGCTACTCAAGTCTCATATCACAACTACCTCAAGGGATTTGTATTTGCGGAAGGAGTGCATTGATGATAGTTTGTTGCTTTCATAAAAATTATTTCCATTCAAAATTTCTCTTATTATTGACGGTTATGCCGGAGGAGTCGTATTTCAGGGAACACTGTGTGCCAGCATTTATGAGCCGATATTTAGAAGTTATTTAATTCTTAACAGTGAAAGCAATGCTAACCGCAAAAAATTGATAGATGTCAAGGTTGTACTTAATCGTATTTACGTTTTTCTTTTATTATTTTCAAATAATTGTGATCTAATAATTTGAAAATGGCTTAAATCTTGATTTATTACTGACATTAAGTCAGTTCAAATCGGATTAATTCAAGTCATATTCAATTCAATTAATATAGCTTTCAGTTTCATTTGTGAATTGACTTGATTTGTAAATTTATTTTGTTTTATAACTTTAGTTGTAATAGATTTGTTGTTATGTTGGCTAAACTTTCAATTTAGATAACATTTAAATAAGGGTCTCTTTAATAGTGTAATTATCAATAATTGATTGCAACGCAAATGCAATTCAAATAAATTGATAATAGTGTTCGTCTCATGGATTCATTAATTTAATGACTCATTTTCAAGGCATTATCCATTCTGAGGCTGTTATACTCTATGTCTGAACTGTAAATTAGCTCAACTCAAAAATGTAATAAACTTAATGAAAATAAAATGTTGGAAATCAATTTCGAAAGTTTCCTTCAATTCAAAAATAATTACTAATTTTGTATCATTAATGATATGATTTTACGTTTTGAAAAATGAATATTTCGATAGTCAGTGTGAAAACAAAAGCAATAAATAAATTTAGAATAACTATTAATATAATGAATAAGATTTATGTTTTCAAAATTGAGCAGAACTGTTAAAAATAGTCAAAAATGATTATATTGAAGTTGACACCTGCCCTTTGCTAGCCTTGAACAATACCCTCAACATCTAATCGTATGTCGAAGTGATTGCGTCGGGCTTTAGTGTCATTGATTTCTCTTGATTTAAGATCAAAGGCGTGTCAGAGCAAACGGTCAATCTATGTATAACATGTTTAATGCTTACCTGCGTTCCTGAAGCCGTTTTAGTTGATGATGAACTCGATGTAGAATTTGATGATAAATTATTCGTATTGGTTGCGATGGATGGAGAGTTTGACTTCAGAGAACCGCTATATAATACGGCTCCGGACTGAGAGCATGACATGATATTTAAAAGAAAACATTTACGAAACAATTTTGATGTTCAGTTTAGTTTTAGTAAAAACACAAAACACTAATTCGTTTAAATCGAGTTAATTTTCAGTTTATACTCAAATATTATTGACACATAATTCAAGAAAACATGAAACAACCCAAATGACAATTAATTGAAGAATCACTACTTAAATGATGATAATTAGTTGTTAAACTCGTGACTGAATTGAGAAAAAAAGTTTGACACTATTCGTACACTGAGTTAAAATGTTTGAAGTTTTGGTTGTAGAACACAATATATATAAGTAATATCTATATACGAATAGTATACAGCATAAGTTGATTCAATTCGCTGGCATTATTAGATGAACTACTGTTATAGTAGTATCATCGAAGACCCCTTCCGTTCTTGTGGGGCAAATGACAAGGGCAGTTTCTGTTTGTGGTTGTAATACACAAAGTTAGTGTACATCTGACCTGTGTTCACTGTTCGATTTACACGGGCCGAAGTACATACATTTACAAGCAAAAGTATCGCGCATTTTACCAAGAGTGTGCATGTTGGGCATGGCATTTGTTGCGCTCCTCCCGCGTCATTTTTTCTTGAAAGCCAATAGTTGCCTTTTCACAACTTCAATAATAGTTCAGTATAATGTAAGGCTTGGTCGTCCCGTCATAACCATCAACCTCCTC
Organism: Camisia spinifer; assembly: GCA_034694065.1. NCBI lineage: Eukaryota > Metazoa > Arthropoda > Arachnida > Sarcoptiformes > Camisiidae > Camisia > Camisia spinifer. Next base: position 34,573 of record JAQFXV010000013.1, read on the forward strand.
AAACTCCACCCTCTATACCACCTAAAGCAAGGAACAAATTAGCTGGTTTATGTTCCCCAAACGCTGTATGATGTTAGCTGGTTATGTACCAAAAGTACCTCTCGTATCAACATCGTATGAAACATTTTCTTCATATAACCTTGTGTAGTTACATTGCTTTCTTTTCATATAATGTTTGCCACAATGAATATAAAAAACGGATCACAAATACAATGGCCTTAAAATTCTAACGTCTTTTTTGAGCATCCCTTAGATATAGCAGATTTTCAATTTCAGTTATTAATATACTTTATTTTAAGAGTACAGAAATTATAATTTTAATTATAATAATAATTTATGAAAACAATAATTCTTTTTCCATTACATTTTATTCTATTTGATACAAGTATTATATTGATGGAAAAAGTAAAGTTGTGTAAAGTAAATGCTGTACACATATATACATTGTTGATGAACATTTAGGTTCGGGAGTAAAGCATCTCTCGATCGCTTAATATTGTCATTTATTAAGCTATACTTTTAGAGTGTTGTGTTGATTCTCTTTTTCAGCACTTTCCCAGGGGTAGCATTTAGTAGTGTTTATATTGAACAAAGACTACGAAAATGCTGCAAAAAATTCATTGCTTCTGCATTTCTTTTAGTATTGGGAGAGAGACAGAGAGAATGTAATGCAAGTCACTATTGAGCCGATCGAATGTATTTTCCCTGTCATCTAACATATCGTTTTTATACAAACTCAGACAATATATAGTAATTTATTGCTCTTATTTAAGTTTTCGTTAACGTATTCTTGTAGTTCTGTTTAGAGTTTAAATAATTCCCACATAATTCTAATCATATATGAATTCAATTAAAAGAAAGAAGCTTTAAGTGAATCTTTATGTCATTTTTTAATTAGTTCTCTGACTGCTATGACTTTTAACGACTTCATACATTGTAAAAGTTGGCGATTAATAATTCACTTTTAGTGAAACATTGTTAGAGACATAGTTAGCACAAGTAGTGAAACTTGTTTTTCTGTTTTTGTTTGTTTTACAAATAATTCACAAAATGTTTTTACTCTTGTATTGATTTGCTTAAAGTGAAGTATAACGAGCGCATGGATGCAAAACTAAATGCCACACACATACAGACATGCATTACGTATACCTATTGGAGGTTTTTGTTATTATTAGCCTTTCATCGAACAGCACAATCAGTAGAAAGAGCAAAACATTGACATAATGAGCACAAGTAATTATCAGAGAGTTTAAATGCTTAAGAACATCATCAAAGACTACATCAAAAGACTTTGTTTTTTGTTTGTCATTCCATTCAAGATTGCTTTTGCACTAATTAATGCCAATCCTAAAGTCTATGTGAACTCTGCTTGAAATGTATTTCAATTTAAATGAATGTAAGTTTTGTGAATGTGTGTGAATGTGTCTAAATGTGTGCCAAACTCTATGTCTTTGGGGTTTTCTGTTACTAAAATTACAAACAGCTCTGCTTTAACACTCTTTCTGTTAATTAGTAGTTAAAGTTTAGAAAAGAGAAAAGACGAGAGAGAAGATCATGAGTAACATGAAGCGAGTCATAAGAATGACAACTCATGGTAAATACGAGCGCAATAGGAGTGTAACAATCATTGAATGACGGAAGCAGTGGCGCCAAAAACGAAAGCCAGTGCCTCTCAATCTGGGATTAGTGTCACTCAATTCCCTCGTTTCACATTTGACCAAAAAAACCATCAAATTTGGTCTCTTAACTAAAATAACAGAAAAACTTATGTATAGCTTCTGTAATGCTGTCTCTATTCATAAGCTTCATATAAAGTAATACTTAGGCGTTAGAGCTTTGGTATTGTGATGCATACAGTAGAGTATTTAATATTACAGGTTATACCCTGTGCTCCACCTAATGGGGAATAATGGAAAACACGGTGAAAGCTCTCAAAAACTATCAAAGTTATTTGCCAATCAATAAGGAGTACATTAGTATTATCTATGAATCACTTGCATTTACACTTCAAACCAATTGTCTTCTAATTTATTTCTTTGAGCGAAATAATTAATTACGAAATACCGGAATTAGATTTAACTCAAGAGTTTTTATGAGCTCATTGTTAGAAAAACATTCCATAAGTTTATCGTAACTCTTCATCTATTCTTATAATAAATTTTTCAACAAAATATACAATTGTTTTCCAGCATTTCAACTGCTTTCATACAATTTTCATATCAGAGTAACAGATATTGTAATTTTTTAATTCAATATTTAATACAATGTTTCATTTGATAAGTAAAAACATTTAGAACAATATGTTTTTCATTAGAGTCAATAATTTTAGTTATGTTGCTATAAATGCGTAAAAAGAACAGATGTATAGCTATCAAAAAGTTATAGCATTTAGGTGAAAATTCGATAATAATTAAGACAATATTTAGACATTATTGATAGAAATCAGAAATTAATATATAATACTATAGAGTATTATTCTGTATAATAGTGTATTGTAGTGAACTTTGTTATTGTGTTGTCTATATTGCACTTCGAACTCATCGATTGATATTTGTTTTAACTGTTAAAGTGAAGTTAGATTGAGTAATAGCAGTGTTTTATTTTCCCACAAATGCCATAAATTTGTCATAAATAGAGTATCAATAAAAATATTTGAGTGAATAGATGAAAGAATTAATTTAGAATGTTAGATAGAATAATCTGTTGAGATAATGGTTATGTTGAATGCCAAGGCTATGGTTGAATAATTAGAATTGAAAACTTGTGAATAGAGCTTTTAATTTGAAGCAATATTTGTTAAACTGTACTTTCATTTGAGTCGTCGGCGATAATGTCACATAATTGATAAGAGTTGTTCAGTTGTTTTCTTATCATATTTAACTTTTGCAATGTTATAATCAGAGAGAAACTTAACTTAAACTTAATAAACTATGTGAAACTATGATTCTTTTGTCACTCGCCGTTGTTATCAGAAAGAACTAAAACTGTAAACTGTTTTTGATTCGTTCTAATCTCTAATCAATAATCCAAGCCATGTATATTCACTATTTAATGAAAAACAATGATAATGTCATACAGTGCCTAAAATACTTTATACAATGATAACCATGTTATCCAAACTTTAAGAGTCCTTTAAGATTGTCGTTTTGTTCTTTTGAGGCTTACCGACTCTAATCTAAACCAGGGCGACGACATAGATTAAGAAACAGGCTTCTTATATTCATAGCTAAGGCCCCGTTTGCCAATCAGGATTAATCTCCATTCTCAATCAAATCCTGATTTGAAGCCTCTTTCGAGCGCGATTGAAATAAAGCTTCAAATCAAGCTGATTGAAAACACGGATTGAATCCTCATTTGCAATGCAAATGTGGATTGCCTTGAAAAGAGTGCTCATCGCGTTTGCGCAAATCAAGTTATTTAGTTAGAAATTAGTGAAAAAATTGTTTATTAGAATGTCACAAGAGGTCACAGGTTAATTTTTTCAATTTCATTAAAATGGGTCCTCATTGTGGCGAACAGAAAGAGGATTGGATTCAATACGAGCCAATCCAATCCAATCCTCATTGGCGAACATCCCTTAACTCTCATACTATTCTATTACTATTCTAGTGCATCGCCAATGTTTTCGACTTTTGCTCTCGAGAAATATCACTTTTAGACCCTTCAATCTTATTTTCTTTAAAGCAAACGCCGCTTTATTCTTAATCCTCAACTTCTAATCACCACCATATCCGCGATCACAAAAACTATATTTTTGGAATTAATTCTTGAGCCAAAAACTTTTGCATATCCTATAACTTGAATTCTAGAATTACAATCTCTTTCTCTCTACTTTCTAAATAAGTTAGTCATGAGATAAGTTAGTGCTGTGAAGAATAAAATAAATATTATATAATTTATTGAAATAAATGTTACTCTATTTGAGACCATAAAAACAAATGCAATTGAGATTTATGTATTGCATTTGTCATTAAAATTCATGACTCGAAAACATTTTTTATATGCTTTTCTTCATTTATTCAAACAAATAAAATAACTGATTGAAAGCAATACGTAATTCACAAACCACTTGAACTTATTTATGAATTTATCTTCAAAACGTTCATTAAATAATGAAAGGGCGGAAAAATTTCTTCTGAAGTATTGTTTATCCCATTAAAGCAACTGTTTATTGAGGATTTGAGTGTTTAAGTGAAGATTAAGTTAATTCTTGCACTCAATAAATGCTCCAAATTCTGTGTTTCATCCTCGGGACCAGTCCTTCACGACAATTAATGGCTTTTCAGTTGAGAAGAAGATTATATGTCACAGTTTTGTCTATTTAGATCTTAAGGAATGTAAACGGTTGATGGCATAGAGGGGGTGATGGCGTCGAGCCCTGACTGGATTGCACCCTAACCCTCATGGCTCTATTGGCGCCGACCATCTGGAACCTCATGGTTGAGCATTGGTTTAAATGAAACTCAATCTCACAGTTCTGTATACAATATATACTGTTTGTATAAATACAGAATATATACTCTATAAGACTTTATGAAGTGAAGCAGTGCTCAACTTCTCACAACAGTCAACTTGAATGATACAACATTTATTTCACCTCATGTACAGCTGAGTGCAATACATCAAAGACAGAAAGAGTCAGATCAACTGATGCTCAATAACTTCTTCTACTCTTAACTTTGAAGCTATAGTTTTCTCTCTTAAATAACACAATATTTGGCCAAAAGTAAGGGATGCAAAACATTCTGCCTCTAATGATCTCAACAAAGGCGGTTCTGCTTGTCTGACAGTCTTTTACAGTTAAATATCATACTATTTATAAATATATCCCATTTATTTATTTGTAAACTAAAAACTAGATATACGTAAAAATGTTAAGTGCATTGACAACACTTAAATTTGTTGCTTTCAATGTTACATAATTTAACGATCTTTATGGCCAATAACAACTGCTATACTATACAGTACAGTATTGATAGATTTAGGGTAATTGCTTTGCCATATAAATGAAGAGCAAAAAAGTCAAATATAACGATTAAAAGCAAAGCATTCAAACTTTGTCTTAAACTGCAATTTATGCTTACATGCATTCATCAGCAAAAAGTTCGTATCAATTACTGAAAACAGCAAGAATTCATTTATATGTCTTATGTAGACACTGGTTTGTCAAACAATAATAACAAACAACATAAAAACATGACTGTATACCTGTTCAATGACTTTATTTACCAGAATTTGGCAACTTTTTCTTTTGAAAGCAAAATTAATTTAAATAATCCTAAAAATTTATGTTTCTCTTCTATTATTTTCAAATCAAATTCTATTATTTTAACTTAAGATTTAGATATAATAATATTATTGCAAGTTGTGTTGATTTAAAATTTAAAATTGTTCAAAAAATATGTTGAATGATTATTTTCTGTAGAATTGAATCAAATTTTGAAAAATAGAAATTATGCATTAGTCAATTATGTATATTTAGTAAAAAATAAGTTATATGAAATGTAAAAAAAATCAAAAAATTGAAAACAAAGAATCAAACATTTATTTCACTCGATAAAGAAATACAATTCAGCGAATGATGTTTTTCCTTGAGTTAAGCGATTTCCAGTGTCTGAAAGACAATTAAAGTAAATTTTTCAGCTTCTGGACAGACATTGGAATCATTTTTTATCCCGAAAACATTTCCTCTGAGCAGTACTTGTGCTGATATTTGGCACAGAAAAGCCACTGACGTATAATCAACAAGAAAATGAAAACCAATGAACTCATAAGCGGTCAATACTCCACAGTTGAGAAGAAACTTGAGAGCAAAAGTATCTTTTATTGAGGATCAGAGTGTGAGGGAGGGTATTATCACTGGGGACTATGAGGTGACATTTCATCCAAACACTTACTGTTAGGTTAATATCACAGATAATGATGAATTCCTTTTCTCAGAGTATTTTAGGATTTGTAAGTAATGTGGAAACATGTTTAGAGTGATAGTGTCTGAAATGGCACTTCTCTGCATTACAACTGTATCAGATCTACATCACAACTATGAACGTGTAAATGAAACATAGATTGTAAACAGACATAATATGGATAGGAATCAGCTGATTATTACTGATAAGTTTGTTATGCTATCGATACTCAGGAGAGAGTGAGGGAATGGAGAAGTTATTGCTAATTTGACCTCATCTTCTATGATCTACTCTTTTATACACTGGGATATAATGCAGAAACAGATGGGAAGTCTAATACTAATAGTATAGATATATACTCTCTATTACATTGAGTCACTTTTGGCCACAAGAGATTTTATATTGAGTCCATAGTTAATATTGACATGTAATGTTACTCAACGCCTGCATTAACCATTTATAGACCACGAGAGGCGCTTAAATTTACATTACATACACATTACCGAAATGACGCTTTCAAACAATTTTTTCCTTCATTCTTATGTTTTTATATTTCTAGCCATAATTCTAAACAAATTTTTTGGCTTCCATATCGAGAATGGGCTAAATGTTTAAAGTAGGAGCTCTTGTCACCATATATTGTGGCAAATCTCTTGTTGAACATGACAATTTACTCTAAGGTAAAGCTTTTATATTTTGAGCACAACTTAATGATGATATATCTTTTATGGCATCACTTAAGCTTACATTTTGATTCCCATTTAGGGTTTTGTATCATTTTCAGTCTGACTTAAACAAAATCAAATGTGAAATATGCAATCAAAATAAGAGTCTCTTAGAATCGTAAGCTATACAAGAGCACTACTAAGAGCTCATAAAATGCATTTATACTCAAAATTTATCTATTCTTTCAAAACAAGTCATGACAATGTTTGCGCAATATTGCAAGTCATCAAATTTATATAACTTTTTACGTTAATTTACTGCAAACCATTAAATATGTTTATGTACTCACTCAAACACATTTAATACAATATCTTTTCAAGTTTATCAAACATATAATAATATTGTTTTCACAGCTTATAAATTTATAAACTATTCATTGCTTTAAGTGAATCAAAAATCATTTTAACTTCAATTATTATTAACCAAACTCTAATCAGAATTGATTGAAAAATATATAATATCTATATTTTAATCACAACTTGTGATCTATCTCTCAAAAAATGTTTAATAGCGAAATAAGTTAATTGCGGCGAATTTGTTAGTCGATTATCATCAAAAATTCTTAACTAACTTAGTCCTCAAAGGCTAGAATACTGAAGGTTATCAACGATCATATCAACAGTATTCCAAATCTTTCAAATTTATAACATGCATAAGAAATGTGAGCACTAAAATCAGTCCAATTCGTTGAATATCGAATTATTTTCAACTAATCAATTTGTCACTGTTTTAAACAAATTAAGAACAATCTCAAGGATAATAAAAACCAAATTATTTGAAGAAAATGTTTTTAAGAAATTGAATAAATTTGAAAATATGTCAATATATCAATAAATCATCGAAGAGATAAGAAAAATCAGGTATTCATAATCATCTCGAACTTGGTTTTAGTGTAATTTTGTATATCAATAGTCAGTTTATATGAAGGCTTCAAAAAGTTGTTAGATTATTGAGTGAAGTGTCATCTAAATTATAACTAATTATTGATTTGAAATTATATCTCAATTGAGCTTTGAACGAAAGTATTCGTTACTATACAAAAATATATTGAAAATGAAATCTTTTTAAAGGTCAAGCATTTTGAAAATAGCATATTTTGTATCGCCAAAAGGGATAAACACTTACTGCTGTGATAGTGACGATAAACTAATGATTTCTTTCCATTCAAAGTAATGTCACACAAATATTAAAGAAATAATTTATTCTTGAATATCAATATAATTTTAGTCAACAGAAAATTAATGGCACAACTATTATATAATAGTAGCCGGAAAAATGTTCTTAAAAATAAACTTTCAAAATCAAACTCTAAGTTTAATTTGAATAATTATAATTGGATTCTATAATATTATTTATAATTCCATAAATTTGAAATCAAATTATGTTTTATTACTAATGTTAATTCAAAATGTTAGTTAATTTCACTCAATGGTAATTCATGCTAAAAATTATTGTTAGAATCGATTGTAGAGAAAAGCTTTGAAAAGTTGAAATGAGAATCTGTTGATTAGACTGAATTTTAATGCAATACAATATAGACTTGTTTGGATGTTTTAATTTATAATCTGTTGAAAATTTATGCTTTCACTTGAATAAAGCTATAATGCTCTCATTGAGAGGTGAAGTTTAATTATGGCATTATTTATTTTGTTTATTATTTATCCAATTTCTTTGCTCAGCAAATAATAGGTAATGATGTGTCATTGTCTTAAGCATGAATAAATACTCAATAACTAGAATAAATGTTTATGTTTTCATGAAATCATTAGCGAAAAAGAAAGTTTAACACAAAGCAACACCAAAAGTAATATGAAATAAATGCATACAAGCATTGCTAAAACATTATAGATATACTCGTATATGAATTGTAAATTTCAAATTGTAATAACATGAGCATAAAAGTTAAGTGGAGAATAAGAATGACAAACAAAACCTTGTACTGAATGCTCACTAAAGAATGCTTTGAATAATCAAAGCCCTTATGAATAATAATAATTTTTCAAAAGCAGTTGTATAATATTTTTTGGTCGTAAATTTGTTTTTCGGAACAATAATACAAACAATCGTTTACAAATGTCTGCATTGATTTTGAGGGTAGACAAGAGCGGCTTATTGTTTAATTCAAATGAGTTTGAGTATCGGTACCTTCAAACCTGTCGTATTTAATTAGTAGAGAGTTAAATAACTATCCCATAGCTTTCGCCAATGCTGTAGAGAAGTAAGTTTTATAATACAATCAATTGCAATATGTTTTACACAAATTTAACACAATAACAAGACAGGCTTTGAGGAAATTGCTTTAACAATATTTAACGCTGACGTCAATATTTTCTTCCAGCATTAATTTGAAATAAGTCTTCATAAAAATTGCATGAGAGCTCACAACTTTTCTAAGCGACAATCTTTGTTTAGGTATTTTTGATTTTATTGTGGGAATATCCGCGATACTTGAGTAACTTGAATAAAATAATACTCAAGTTTACATTTGTTACATCTCTCATTTGTATTCCTGTTGTTACTAAAGAGTGTTAAGAAAATTGGGTAATTTTTTATATGTAGAAGTCATGCAGAGACTTATCTGATCTTATACTTTAAGATATCAAGAAATATAATTCTTGAATATGTTCTATTAATTCTGTGATACAATCGGAGGAAGAAAATGACATTTATTATTGTTGTTAATGACCACTTAAATTTTACAGATATATGATTTTAAACAAGGAAAAGTGCAATTTTGCACTATTATTCCTTTTTAAAAACTTCTATATGAGCAAAAAAAACGATTCACTGAATCATGTATTAGTTATTCTTTAGGGTCTATTTTGATATCACTCCAAACTACGGTATATAATATGATAATTTTTTCAAGCATTGAAACAATTGTAAAGATAGACAATATTAAAATTAGTGAATAAGAATACCTGTAGAATACTAAAAAGCTTTGGATTAAAGAGATGAATGCTCACAGCAAAGTTCCAGCAATTCTCAGCACGAGCTCTCAGTATAAAAAATCTCCTCAGATTTTGAACATATATATAATTTAGTAAAATTGTTATTTAAAACATGGGTAAATCTTAAGTGATTTGTGATTAGACTAACTAAACATATAAGTTAAAAACTTAAATACATCTTTCATTTGTAGAAACATAGAAAGTTTGATAGGTTTCCAATGGAAATCTGATAAAGAAAAGAGAGTGTAATAGCATTTGAAATCTTGAAATGCATTTTGAAAGATCTCCCAAATCGTGATACACACGAATTCCATTGCGGATCACTATTATGTTAAATCTAGTGAGAGGTGCTTTACTGCGGGGATGCCTATGAAGCCAATGCTTAGATTAATTACACATGTCTTTAAATGTGAAGGCATACTAAGCAAACAGCGGAATGTAATATTAGCTCAAATTGTGACATACGTTATGTTGTAAATATACCTTTAAAAGTATACTTTCCTCCTTTTTTCAAAGAATACACCCAGAGGTCATAATTAGAATCGAATCTGATTTTCTACAGGTTTACCAGTTTTAAATTATTCATTCAAATTATGAATAAACTTTTGAAACTGTGAAGTATGTAATTCACAGCTATTTTCATGAATTATTAGCGTTCTATAGATTTTATGATATTTTAAAATAATTTAATAATTTTCTATCTATTTTGCGTTCAGTAAAAGATTGGATTTTGTTTTTTTCTTGATTGGATTTCAATTTCAAGATAAAAAAGATACAATACTTTGTACTAATATGAGCACTAATTATAAAAGAACAAGTTTTTTCTGAGAACATTAATTCTCTTGTAAGAGTCAATGTTTTCCTTTAAACTACTTTTTAGATTAATAGCACAAAACAATAAGTTGACAAAGAAATAATTTTGTCACAGGATTTATAATGGATGTGTCCATGAAATGAGCCTATCAGGTAAAGAAGTACTAAAAGCAAGTACAGTATATCACTTGGGTTGAGGTATATCTTAAGATAAGGATCGAAAACACGTTCGTACTTTCCCATCAACATTTACTGCTTTGATAAGACATGTAATAGTTAAACATTTTTAAAAACAAGTATTTGAAAATAATTTATTAAAGCTTTCTTTTTCTTCACTTGAATAAGTATTTTTATATGTGGTATAACTCACATGAGATTTCAAGATCATATCGTCATACTTTTGTGTTCGTATTTTGATTTGAAATGTCATATGAATGGGTGTTACATACGATATATGAAGTTTTGATTAACTGCTCATGAGATACAAGGATAGGTTTCCCACTTTACAAGTTGCTGTCACTACGAGGTGTATCAAACCTTGTTATTAATACTGTGAAAAAATTCAAATATAAATAGTTCTCGAAATGATTTAAACAAACTCGAAATGGGCGTTGTTTTGGTAACTTTGTCACAAATAGCAAAAAATGTGAGCGTAAATATAGATTCATGTTTTTGGAGAACGCAATATTTTCTGTCTGAATAGGTTTTGGTTGCGTTGGATGGGATGCAGGTTTTAAAAGGACGTAAAATGGGTCTTATCTGGACAAACCATCTGTAAACTAACTAGAGATGCTGAAGGCGTTTGCATTACTAGGCGTTCAACTAAACTATAAGAGAAGATTTGGCGACGAGATCGCAATAATTTTGTTTTTGACGAACTTTGTTCAGAGCCAGAAAAGCCTAAACATTACTCTTCGATGATATAAAAATAGCTCAATAATTCATTTTATGACCCGAACTTCAGTGTTATTATGATAAAACATTAATAAAATTCTTTTTCACTATCTTCTAATTATAAGTTTTAGTCATTGCTTTCACAAACCTGAATATATTGTTAACACATTATCTAAACATAATCTGAATAAATAATCTGAATGATAACTTCATTAAAGTTTCTTTATAGATAAGTAGAAGCGAAACTCCAAGGTTTTTAATTAAGCAAAATCTTGATATAACTGCTGTCTATTTCCAGGTATTCATTTGTGGTTCATTAGAGTGTGAAGTTATAATAATCGAATTTAACAAAAAAATTATGAATTCATTATTCGTTTATTATTGCGGTTGAAGTGCTAGCTTTTTATTACACTATTGTTATGCTTCATTTCAATTATTTTTCCCTAACCTGTCATCAAAATTCAAGATCTATAATTGATTTTGTTTAATGTTTAGCATCAGATTCCTGGAAGTTGCTTTTAAATTTTTTTTATATACATGTAGATCATAGATAAGCAAGAGGGGTTGAAGGTAGTAGGACACCCTACCCTCGAAGCCCAAAAACCGTACCCCCTCAAGATTATTGAAAAAAGTTAAATTTTTGAAAAAATTCTAAGAGTTTTCGAAACAATATAAATATTATCATTATTATATCCTATAATTCCAACTATTTTTATACAAACCTTCAAAATTTAGAAATCCAAACCCCCCCCCTTAAGATTTATGGAAAAATTCGTTTGTTTTTAAAAAAATTTTTTGATAAAAATTCAAAAAAAATATCGTCGATTTCGGAAAATATTCTCCTTTAAAACAATGAGTTTTGACACCCCCTTCGACTTTGGCCTGCTACACCCCTCCTTTAAAATTGACCTTGTTTATCTAAGATGTAGATAATTTAGTATAGGTTTATTATAAAAGCTCAGTTCAATTGAATCAGTGAAAAATCCTAGATAGCTGCACTATGTTCCAACAAATTATTGTTTCCATTTAACACTTAAAATACTAAAATTTAATTCAAAAATTCATTTATTTCGAATTACAAATAATTGGCTCAATTATAGATTATCTGACAGTTTTGCGCCTCATTGTTAACCCTTATATCTGTAACGGCATAAAAACCTTCAAATTGTCTCAAAGACCTAAACTTTGAGTCAGTATCGAGTGATTCTATATTTTATTAAAAAAAATCGCTCTATTAAAGCTTTAAATTCTCTTAATTATTAGCTTAATTAGCTTGATTAATTAGCTCTATATTAGCTTGATTTATAATATTATTTTGAAATTATTATCTCAAATGAGATCAAAAAATTGATTAAATCTAATTATCGAAAACTTGACTCAAACTTAATTTTTTGAATAATTTTTTTTCAGTTTTATTAACGTATCCTAATTATAATAAATAGAAACAGGATTTTAGAGAAACATTTAGTTTATGTGAATTACTCTTCTTTCAATGGAAACAATTTTCAAGTCATTATTTTAAGAGTTATTTGAAACTCAGAGATAACATTTTCTCAAGTTCTCAGCAGTTACTTATGTTGCAAAAGTGACCGTTTGAGCACTTCCTGTTTACATGAAACGATATAAACAAAAATGATTTAATCAGTTTATTTCATTGTATCGAATATTATTTTCTGAAATTAATGAAATTATTTTCTGAAATTAATGAAATTATTTAAATACCATTTAATGATTCAAATTCTATTTCTGTAATGAGGGTCAAAATTATAATTTGCTAAAAATTTCGCATCAAATCAAGAGATATGTGTTTTAACATGTGTTAAGTCTAATACCAAGAATTTGATTTTAAAAAATTAAAGGTTGAGAAAAATAGCGTGCGATGGTGTTGATCTGGTGGCTTCATGTTGGCATTCATTAATTTAACCACAAGTCTAATTAATCAGCAGAACTAACAATAACCCAATTCAAAAGAAAAAAGTTCGAATTTTCATAAATCCATAAAATTAATTGCGTCGCACAGAAAATCTTATCAGTGATACCACAAATTTGCAAAACAAAAATATAATATGATTGATGTCGACATATTTTTTATTTAAATATTTTTTGTTGATTTTAAGAGTGCTGGGCTTTACGGGTATCTAATCGAGTTTGTAAATGTATAAAAATTGACGGGTGGGCTCTTTCATGCAGTGCTAGAGACGCAAAACATGGGGTCAAATCCGGCACAATAGTAGGGTCACGATCACCTACTATGTAGATTTGGATCTACCTTAATCCTGGATGACAACCTGTAAATAATGCACTTATATAATGAAAACTGAGATGAGAAAAGGCCTCCTGTTCTACATAGAGTTGTATTGCTCTCCATTTCCGAATCACTCAAAAGTGAATTATGGTTTCTATGCATAGTTTTTTTCAACAGTTAAGTTTAAAACAATGTATACTATTGAATGCAAATTCACAGTTAAGTACTGTATATCTCAACAATTCTTTATAAGCTTTCAATATGTAAATATATAAATAAGAAAAGTTTTCGACTGCTTTCATAATTTCATGAATCCGAAAAGTTTAATTTCATAAATAATAATTTTCTCTTTAATTTTAAGTTAGATAATAAAATGCTTAGTAGTTTCGAATTCTGATTTGAATTGAAAATCTTAACTCCAAATTTGACAAAGATGGGATAGTCTGGTAATCAGTCGTTTTAACTTATGTGATACTAAAAGTATTTTAGTTGAGTTTTGAATTTTCTCGAATTTAGAGCTTATCTGTAAATATGTTTTAAGTAGAAATAAGGAGAGCAAAGAACAAGTTAGAGTTATGTAAGTTTGATCGCTAATGTGCTAATAAAGATGTCAAATGATATTTTGGTAATAAAACATGACTTTTTATTTGAAACGATATGTCGCATAATTATAATCTAATGTTTAAGGTTTAGACTTAAATTTAAAATTCATTTATATTAGTGACAAATGCATTGAACATTATAATAATATTATGATAAACAGTGCGTTTTTATCTAACAGTAAAGCAGCTGTTTATTATCACTTTTAGTTACATTCCAAGTTGTATTTACACAAATGTGGTCTCTCTCTAGTTCTCTAACTTTGAGTTTATATGATTTTTCGTGTCAACTGATGACCGAATAATAATAATCGATTGCTTGCTTCACATTTTCTCATGAAGAAGTGGTTTAAGTTGGTATTTGCAGAACAGATGTCATTATTTAATATCTGGTCAAATATAAATATGTACAGTACCTAATTTTACAACATTAGAATCACTATCTGGTGGTCTATTTTCTCTTGTATTTGATGGCGATCTGACCAAAAGTAATTTATTTGCACAATAAAAGTCAGATGAATCAGCAGTCGTTGTTAATCCAGTGATAATGCAATCCTACTTATGGTTGTTGTTGTTGTTGTTACAGTTGTCCTGTGTTTGGTGATGAACTGCAGAACTTATATTATTAAATGAATGACTGGCCTGAGAGATATTGTCACTCGTGATCCTAAAGTCATTGCCATAAACTGTAATTTAGAAAAGTATAAATCATTAGATGCACTTCTGATTATTCCCATTAAGATTAGAAGTTATAATGCATTAAATGTTAGTTTATAGGGGTTTCAAGTTGTGTAAGAGCTAATGAGATCTACCAGTACTTGAAAAGCATTGTGATTATAGCTCATTGAAAGTATGTTCAATAGCAAAATGGTCTCAATTGAATTCAATTAGAGACAATCTAAATGGGTTTTACAGGGCGTGGCATTGGTTTCTATAATCTATTAGAATCGCATTTTTATAATTGAGTTTGGATGAGGGTTAGGTTAGATGGAAAAAGTATCTCCTCCTACATATAAGTGGTAGTATTCGATAGACTAAATTGAACGTTAATATTATTTGCCATATTATTTGCCACATCAGATAATGGTATTGAGTTAGCTTTTATACTGTCAGATCGCACAACCACAGCATGACGTGCAAACTCACTGAAAATGACACTGACTCCTATCATGTTTCAAGATCTTGCATGCGAGCCAGCATTTGCTTCAACTACTCCTGCAATAATACACTTTTTTCCTATACAACAGCCTAATTATATTCAATGCGTGCAATTGCAAACTCGGTTGCTATGCCATAACAGACATAACTACAAGTTAAGCATGAATTATTGTCATTCACTCGCTTGTCAGTTGCTGTCCAATGCATTCGGACATTTGTTTTCCATCGCTATGAATTGGCTTTCCTTTATTAGTAATACAACGGTTATGAGAGATATTTCCTAAAGATAAGGCTAATGTCAAATGTAACATTGTTTCATTATTTTCTGTATTCTTTCATACACTAAATTACACAATCCAATCAAAATGCTTGCTTTGGTGAGTGCCGAATGCTAAATAACAAGACTATAGAGCCTCTTCACTTTCTATCGCTAACTAATGCCAAAATCTTTTCTACTTATAATATATTCCAAAGTTCACATCTATTACGTATTTTCATTATCGAATATTGTAAACTTCAAACTTATAAGTCGTCATTATGTCATAAATAACAAACTTTCAATCAAGAAATTGTACAATATTTAGGATAAAAGCGGGACAAAAATATTTAAAAATATTCTATTTTACTAAATGCGAGTTTTGTTTTTGTTGAGCATAAGCTGATAAGTTATAGATAAACAAAACTCAAAGTTTGGTTAATTATTTATGATTTAGCGAAAAAATATGAGAAAACCTGAATGAAACTTTTTTCGTTCAAAAAATAGTTGATATAAGACTATGAGAGTTTCGTTTAAAATTCTTCATGCGATAGCTTAGATGTTTAACCAGAATATTAATATTTTGATAATAAAACTCATTTCATTTATATCTGATATCAGTTTACGTTATAAATAACATTTCTATTTTAAATAAATTAAATCAAATTATTTTATTTAAAAATATGCATTAAATATTGATGTAAAAAAAATAAAGGCTAAATCTGATGTTAAATTTAGAATTTGGTGCAAAAATGTAAATAAAATTTTAAACTGAAATAATTTCAGTTCATAATCGGATCTAAAGATTCAAAAATTGAAAATTGAATAATTGAGTGTTCCATAACATTAAACAAATAGTGTAATTAACATATTAAAAGTAAAGCACTGTTGAAACATTTATAGTATTGAGTAATATATTTTAGGAAATCAATGTTTACTAGAAAATATTTGCACTAATTTGCAACTGAATGAGTAATTGATGAGCAAATTTAATTTTAAGTTTTATTCAGAGCATCACGTTTTGTTGGTTTGCTTCCGTGTGAGCAAAAATAAGATAATGTATCAATTTTTTCTTAAAGAAAAAAATAATTTGAGTACAAGTTTAAGTAACAAGAAAAATGAGATCAACTGATGATAAATGAATGAGATAGAGCTTGATTTAATGGAAGTTTGCTTACTTTGAGTTGGTGGTGAAGTATTGCCACTTTGTCCGATTTGTTCCCCTTGATTGCGATAAGTGATTAATTTTGATGGCGCACAATTCACCTGTTCTGATGCCAGTGCACCACTTTCTGAGCTGAGTAATTGCATTGATGCTAATTTGAGATTTGGGGGTGTTATTGGAGGTGTATCTGCCTGTATAGAAATGAATACTAATTAATGTAATCCACATGAATTTTTCAAAACAACTATTTGATAGCTACAGAAATAAGTCTAAATTTGAATACTCTTGTAACTCAATAACATTAAATATTGTAATCAACTTTAAAACTTCAATCATTTGAGCAAATTTCATATGCAATACACTAAACAGCATTTGTTCATATAATTCACTTCAACACAACGTATGACAAAAACTTCAAAGAGCTTATGTTTTATACAAAATAGCAGTTGTCTCAGTCTTGTGAAAAATAGAATGAGTTTTTAAAAATATATTTACGATTTACTTCGATTAGAAATTCAAGTGACCCTTACTTGTTAGAAATTTTACTTGTTAGCAACAGAATAAGCAATGATTGATTAAACTAGAAGATATAGAATTACTAAAATTAAAGTTGCATTAGTGTATCCGCTGATCTTTAATACTAGATAAACAGGATTTGAAATAAACTTCATGTTGCTATTACGCTATACACGTATTTTACATAATTATACGGTCACATTTTCAATCTATATAATTGATTTTCAATATTTAAATAATAAATTAAAAATTTAATTATAAATACATAGCTCATTCACAAAACTAGTTCTGATCATAAAAAAGGATAGCTTTGAGCCAACTTTTCAAATCTCCATTCTATTGATGGAAATTTGTATTATCGATTGTTTTCTATTTTTCTTATTTGAGAATCATTAAGGTTTGACACATGCACTTCACAAGAAATATTTTATAAGTGTTAAGCGATAATAAGAATTATATCTATGGATTTCAAGTCAGACCATATCAAAGGTTAATTTGAAGAAAAATATTGCATGAATTGTTGAGTATGCGTTATATCAAAGGTCAGGATAGAAAAAAATGAGTGTACTCTACCTGTGGAGGTAGTGATGTTGCCGCTGATGTGTGTTGAAAGTGTCTTTGTAATGATGGGATATAATGTGCTCCATAAGGGTTGACAGATGTATATGGAGTAGAATGAGAGTGAGCGTGTGTGTGATGATACCAACCTGTCATATTGGTAGGCGTTGAGGCTGAGAATGCACTTGAATGGATATTATGAGCTGAAAGATGTATCGGTGGCGTGAGATTCACATTAGGATTCAGATTATGGTTGTGAAGGTTTTGCAATGGACTCTTTGGTTTATCCTCTATTGCAGTCGCGGCTAATGACCAGATTTTAGGCTTCGAAGAATTGTTCGTTGGGCTGCATTTGTCCTACGATTACAAATAAATGATTACTTTTGAATCTATACTAATGTATTGAGGCTTTGTGTAAGCCTTGTCTTTACTGCTTTCTAAAGCCGATAGTCTTTCTCGAAATCAAGAGTCAATATAAAAGTTTTCTACAAATCCGAACTTTTTTCATTGAAATCAAAATTCAATAAATGGAATATCATATCAAAAGATTTAAGAATTATATTGATTTAAGTGTTTGGCATTATCTCATAAATTAATAGAGTCATCATTAACTAAATATGTTTGCTTTTAAGTTGTTATCACTTGAGAATAATTCTTAAAACAAAAAAACAATGGTATGATTTGTGTGCATGAATTTCGTTCTTTATCTTACTGTAAAACTGTGCTGAAGAGTTTCATTAGTTGATGAACAAGTTGTAACCGCACTATTCAATGATGGTATGATTACACAGTTTTCTGATGCTTGAATCGAATGACCTCTAGAGCTTTCAGATAGATCTGTGGGGGAAAGCATTGATAATATGAGTAAAGTTAAAATTGAGATTAAAGTTCGTGATAACAAATCTATTGTAATGATGTAAACAATAGAATAGCAAATGTTTTCATATTTGTAAACTTTTCTTCAAGTTTTGAGTTAATTGAATATAATTGTTGAGCTCAAACATAAACACACTGAGAGTGTTTGCATATACAAGAGAATTGAGAGAAAAGTGAAGTTGAAGTACTTGAAGAAGTGGAAGAGGGAGAGGCAGGTCGAAGGTTTGATAGGGTCGACGCATGTTATTACTCAGTAGTGGTAGAATCTGAGTGAAATTTATGAGTTACAATGACTCGGGATGACCCGACTAAATAGTTTCCCATAAGCAACTGCTGTGTGTTTGTTTTGCACAACTTGTGCTGCATATACAGCGACTTGTGCTGCATATACAGCAACTTGTGCTGCATATACAGCAACTTGTGCTGCATATACAACAACTTATACAGAGTCTAAAAGAGATTCTTAAGACAAGACACACTCTCAACATTTCTCTCCACAGGGTGATAGAGACGAATTCCTCTGCATGGGTTGTATATTCACAGTTGGATATCTCATTCAAGCTCTTGTGAGCGTGATTTTGCATTTGTAATGACCACCACTGTTTCAATACAGACCAATTGAAATTATTGCTGTTTTCCTTCACTGACAACAAACTGCTTTCACTAATTTTTTGTCTGACATTTGTCAAGGAAGTTCTCAAGAATGATATGACTTTAAAATTTAGTTGATTAGGACAAAACGAATGGAGGCATCGGTTAACTGCAATATAAGCTCATTCTGGGAGAGTCTTTTAATGGTATAAACTATGGCTATCACTATAGGGGGTTCAAAACCTGTACTATTGTAAAAATGTGAAGAAATAGTTCGAAAGAAACAGTTTCACTCGAAGACCACCCATAAAACAGACTATAAGTTTATTGTGAACCGATTGAGCACAATATCAAATATTGTAAAACAAAAGAGTTATGTCGCCAATAATTATGAAATATTCAAATAACTACAGCTTTAGTATAAGTGATAATCAATAGTTTGCATATAAGACGGCTCCGTAATTATATCTCATCGTGTAATTCAAGCACAAGTAATAACGGATTATCTAACCTTTGAGAGAATCTGTGTATTCGTGAGTTGTCTGCATATCTTTTTTGATTGTCATTTGATTCACATTTGAAGTTTGATCACTTTCACTAATGTTTTCTGCTTTATTATCATTTTCATCATCACTTGTAATTAAATCGTCGTCGTTATCATCGCATCTATTCCTTGGTTCCCATGTCATCTTGTTTTCCTTCTTTAGACGTCTTCGTGCATTTGCAAACCATGTCGATACCTGACATTGACATTAATTGCTTTAATCAAATTAATTCATAATCTTCTAAATTAAACCTTTATGTTTACATAAAAACAAAAATTCTAAATTAAATAAACATTCAAATAAGATTGTAATAAATATAGTGATCTCTGACTAAACCTAAACAAATAAAGCCATAATACTTATAAGCGTTAATACTTTTCACTACAATTTTATGCCTATCATAAAACTGTATAAAGTGTATGTATTTTGAAAATTGCTTTCAGAGAACTTGAAAATAATTAAGAAAAATTGTTTTAAGAATAGACAGCATAATAAAAAACTAATTTAAAACAATATAAATTGTATTTTCACTCAAAGGATCCCTACTTAAGAAGTTAAATGAAATAATTTGGGGAAAAGAATAAATGGATGAAATAAATAGAGTTAGAATTGTTAGAAAAATGCTCACTTGTGTTAAAGTCATTTTAGTGATGATCGCGAGCATGATTTTTTCTCCTTTAGTGGGATAAGGATTCTTACGATGCTCATTGAGCCAGGCCTTCAGGGTTGTCGTCGAATCTCGAGTCACATTCTTTCGTCGCGCCGCACCATTGAAGTCATAACCCGGAGAATACCTGAACAACGACATCAAGGAGACAATCAATGATCACAAATGGCTTTAAACAAACTTTTAAACCTCAATAGACACGAGCGATAAGCCTCTTGTCTACGCTTCAGTCTATCACTCAAACATCAATTTATAAGAATGTATTTTTATAAATTAGTGAATTAGTGAAGTCATTATAACTAATAATAAGTTATTCTAATAGAACAATGATTTTAATTTCTCTTAACATTAATGAGCTGTTATATTTGAACATAATTAAGGGTTTGACGGGTTAGCAATTTGTCAAAATATGATTGAAGGGCTACTGTTTTTCCGCTTGTTTTTAAGCATCTATTTTCTAATGCTTTGTTAGGAACGCGTGTCCAGACTTGTTCCCCCTTTTTTGCAAAGCAGATGATTCTGACAGAGATGAAGGCATAACAGATCCATCACTGCATTGAACTGAACTAAACTCCACTTTAAAATGTATTGTAAAGCTATAATTTTCTTATCTTTGTTTTTAGTGGCGTCTGTACTATTCAAGTTGTACATAAAATAAGAGCCCAGTGGGGTAACAATCCCACATCCGTCCCATCCGTCCCTCATGTTTGTCACATAAAACCTTTTTACGATTTTTGTCGCCATCGAAATTACGACAACATTTTATTGGCCACTCTAAAAATGTCTTATTGTCGATGGAGACTATCTTTAGCAGTATAATTGCGATAAAAAGAGCTATTTTTGAGGATAATTAAAGCTAACAATTCTATCAAAGTTTTTTTGTACAATTTGTGAACCGAAATCACCCAATCATCAAATGAGGCCAAAAATAGAGAGAAATAAGTATTTCTTACCCGTATTGCGTGAACGCCGGGTCGTAGTAATAGTTTGCTGCGGCTGATTGTGCAGCTATTCCATGAGCCCAAGAGGCAGCGGCTGCAGCAGCATCTTTGAAGCCATAATTTGGCTAAAAATCAAAATAATATAATTAACACTAATTCACAAAAACCTGAAATTTTAGTTGACATTTGTTTTGGTAATAAAGCTGTGCAGTAATTGAGACAAAAAGTGATTCTCACCAAAGTTTGATAAAAACTGACTGCTGACGGATCGATAACTGTTGGATTGCAATAAGAAGTGTCGGGATATGTCGATGGTTTAGTTGCATAGAATGCCGACGGAGTTGTTGGTGAGTTGTGATGATGCGAGATATTTGCGAGTCCTCCTGTCGTGGCATTGAATCTATTATTCGAAATCGCATCCATTGCTAGTGGAGTAACAGAATTAGGATTTGGGTGAATAGTTGACGCACTGCTAGCTAAGAGTCCGTGTTGTCCACCAGTATTGAGTCTGAGAGTCAATGGCTCACAGCATGAACTTCCGGACACTGTTGATGGCTATAATAGTGATGAATTGAGAAAAACAATAATATGAGAACCCTTTAAGCCATTAATGTCTGAACCGCTGAAATGTCAAGTTTGTTAAAGTTATTATAAACGACATGTGTCTGCACATCATTTGAGATAATAACCACATGCTTTGCTAAACAGTGTGTGGGGTTTTTAAAGTTTCAAATCCAAAGTTATGGTTAAGCATAGTCTTAAATTATGGTAAACTTACAGTTGTTGGTGAGGCTGCGCCTGATGTGTTCTGATGAGTTGCGTAACCGAATTGCCCGAAGGCCACTGTTGGTGGTGAAACACTGGGTGACATCGAGAGTTTCAGGTGATGCCCACTATGTTTCATCAAAATAGATTTAGTGTACGATCAAGTTTATCAAAAATGATAGCGAATTATTGCACACAATTCAAAATACGTTATCATTTGATGTTAAGACCAGAAGAGATATAGATTTGAAATTTATTTTTGAGAAGCACTTCTACTTAGTTGAGTATTTAGTGCATAAATTGAATGGTACCTTAAAGTTGGTTGAAGTGAGTTTTGATATATTATAGTTATATATATAGATACCAGTATATACACCAGTACACCAACAAGTTAACAAATGTCTTTCTTTAATTCTTACATGGGATTAAAGTGCACCACTCAGTAATATACAAGCACTACATCCATACATCCAATGTTGCAGTAGTTTTACATTAACACTCAGTCTAATGTATTGGGGGATCAATAACCGAAAGCAAGTTCTTTCTCTCTATTCCAACATATTTGGTCCGGTGATTGATGTATGGAGTCGTACCCATTCTCAACTACCATAACACACTTTAAACCCCACCAATTGGGCGTTTGTTCACTATGAAGGACTGGCATCTTTCATAGAAGCAACGATTAACTGTTATCCAATGGGCAGACAATAGTTAGCTCAGTCATTGTGTAAAATTCATGTTATTTCACTCCAATTGGGGGTATCAAAGGGGGTCGAATCACGCAAAGGAAATCCGCCTTTTCCTTGCTATTAATTGCAATTCACTTTATTTCTCTGATAGTATATTCATTTTGTTTCATCCAAACACTATTTGTTTTGTTTTGTGTGCAAATATGTTAGAATGGACTGCAATAATAGACAATAATGTATTACACATTAATTCTAGTACTGTATCAGTATATGAGCTCAACCATTAATATACATAGAATTGCAATTAACTTTGTAAAAATATTTTATGGCTATTATTTATTATTTTTTCTTTCTATTGTATGTCTTCTTATGACAAAGACAAATGGCATACATCACTACTGACTTTTAAAATAACAAACTATTCTTCTATTTTCATAATCTAACAAATCTAAACGACATCATTTGTCCAGTCATATAATGCAAAATATTATCATAATATTGCTGTTCGCCATGTATTACAGTTATTGTTTAGATATTATTGATAATAATTATGCAACGAATTGATATTGTATTTGGTAACTATGGTATATCATTAAACAATGTGATTTGCGGAAAAAATCAATTTTTCCAATAATCATCTCATTATTTAAACAATTTCGCAAACATTCATAGTAAAAGCCTATGTAACTTAAATGGTTAAAATCTAATCAATTTATGAATTTTTCCGTTTTTCAATAAGCTGAATGATCATATTTGTTTTGAAAAAGTTTAACAATTCACAGTATTTTTAATTGTGAACAATTCAAACACTTTACTACATGTAATCTAATTATGTCAAACTTGAATAAACTATGTTTTAAGAAAGTTTTTTATATTTATTTGATCTCAAATTTCTTTCACAAATATAATTGTATTTTAATAAGAATTGTGAATATTTCTTTTTTCAAATTGATTATCCGAAAAATATTTGAACTCTTTCAACTAGAGTTTGAAATGAAATGAGTCAGTAAATTGAACATGTTGAATTGTAAATTTGATTCAATTAAATATGATAATTATACATTTGAAGATAGATTTATTCTCTTGTAAACCACTTATACTAGTAATTGTTCTATAAAGAGTCTGACGGACCTCTTTAGAATTATTTGCGGATCATTAGTGGCCCGCGAAAAAGAGGTTGAAAATGTTCTAATAGATGTACAGTCAGGAAAAAAATATCATTTTCAACTTGTTTAGTAATCATTGATGAGAATAATTTTTGTGATAATTTTTATCAACGTTTAAATCGAATAAAACTTCTAATTCTTCAAACATATTACTTACGAATAATGTGTTTCATTTGATTCCAAATTCGATAAAGACTTGTCACATAAAATTAAAATTCTTTTCAATACATACTAAATTGGATTTATTTTTCTGACTGTACATACCAGTAATTTCAAAATAAAGATAAGGCCCAAAAAGCACTTCTACTCAATCATATCAACAGAACGAGAAAACATAGATATAGTGAAGTGATTGAAAGGAATTAAGATATGCAATAACTCTAAAAATTTGTACTTATTTTTCTTTTCTAATGATTCAAAGTTGAATTTATAAATGAAAAAGTTTTATTTTCAAAAAGATTTTCATAATGAATAAAATTGTAAGATCTGAGCTCTAATCATAATTGTATATCAAATTAAATGACCAAATAATTTACTATAAAATGTCACATATTATGCATTATAACTTGTTATTCCAATATTATATAAAGTAGATTTCATTAAAGCTAGAATTCGTTTAATTATTTATAAACTTTAATGTGATTTCATTCCATTAACAATAAAAACTGGAGCATAAATCAAATTCATATTACTTGATGTAATTTATTTTCAAATGAATAAATTGATTGTATTTAAATTAAATCGAGTTATGCTTTAGCATTGGTTAGATTTAAAATATGATTTTAATTTAACAGATTATGTTCGGCAAAAAAATACAAAATAATTGATTACAAAGGTTATGAATATAATAGAAATAATTAATAGAATAATTATTTTTAATATCTCTTCCGAATCATATTTTCATATCAGAAGGTCTGATATTAAGATATGTTTGCATTACTTAAAAAAAGAACATTTATAATGCATTAAAATATCATTCAAATTGATAAGCAGTAGGATTATCAATATTTTTGATAAAATATATCACAAAGCACTTTAAATATTGAGGTAATTTGGCTAAAACATTAACTGTAAAGGTTATAAGAGGCTGTTGTTTCGATCAATTTCATTTTATATTATGTTGAAATAGAGTTGGAGATACTAAATGAGTCAAAACTTGACTTACAAATAAAGCCATATTTCAAGTTTGTTAATTAGCGCAAACTCTTTCATATAGCATAGAAAAGGGGATTCTTTATTACTATAAATAAAATAATTATGATCAACTAAATGTTTATTACTTTGCATTTTTATTGATTAAAGTTATACATGTCTTTATTATTGTTTATGTTTATTTTTTATAGTAATAAACAATAATCCCCTTTTCTATGCTATATCAAAGAGTTGCGCTAATTAACAAACTTTAATCATCACTTTATTTCTAAGTCAACACAAATAATGATAGAAATAGAGTTGTTTTATTCTTATTTTATTTATTTCGATTGATATCTAATACAAATGCCTTAAAATCCTCAATCAGTCATTAAACAGCTTTTATTGCATTTCGATTTTAGAACCAATTTATTCATATATCAAAATAAAAATTCAATAATTATTTTCAAAAGATGTTACATAAATGTGATAACTAGTATATTCGAGAATTATCAACCAAAAAATTCTTTCAAATTGAATGAGAATTTTTCAAAAATCAATAAAATCATCGCTTTCCTCAATCCAAACTATTATTATTATAAATCATTCGAATCAATCAAACATTTTTCAGTTTGACGTGAAGTCTATCTAATTATTTACACTATAATAATGAATAAGTTGTGAGAACTGATTTATTGGTTGACTTTAATGAAGTAAAACAATAATAAGGGTGAAGTTGAAAATGAGTGAATGTGATAGATCGAAAACGTTTGGCTTTAATAATTATTCTATTATTTAGATAAAACACTTAACAAGAGAGGTCAGATAAACCCAATATAAAATATTAATAATTAATAATAACAATATTAATATAAAATATGACTTTGAGAGTACGGTTTTCAATCTTAAAGACCTATCAAATCTATCTCAACATTGAAATATTTACTATATTTGAAATGAAATTGCGTTAAACTTTAGTTTCAACTGTAAATAATTTTTTATCTTTTATCCAACAATGTTCATTTATAGGTTAAAAAGTTTTAAACAATACTTTACCAAATATTTCATTACTATATGACAAAGACTTATGAAAATAATTTGATTTTAGTTTAGAGAGATTTGGGCGATGTCTTAGTTAAGTAAGTCTTAAGATAATTCTATATTTAACGAAAGACATCAATACGAGATTCATTTGAAAGTGGTTTTGATTAAATAAGTTATATTAGTATAAACACAATTTTAGATTCTTTGACAGCTTTGGACAAAATTAGAAAATGGGTTGATTTAGGCTAAATTTATTTTTCTATGAATTTTTATTACTACTGCCAAAATATGTGATGAAATATTGAAGCGTTCGGATCATAAATAACAAAGTTTTTAATTTTAACTCAAATATTGTCACTTGTTATAAGTTGTTGAAAGTTTAAATCTAAGATATGGGACATAAGTTTTGCAAAAATGAATCAATTATTAATGTGTTTGACTGTATATAAGTGACCAGAAATCGCATCAGACCTTTCTCTCATATATGAAGACGGATAGTAAAGAAGTCCTCTAATCAGTTATCTTTAACATATGTATTATATTTTTTTAGATTTTATTTTATTAAATGATAAGTGTTCAGAACTAACTCATTATAAGTCCTTACAAACAGAGAAATAGTCTTATAATTATGAGTCAGTGTTAGAACTTTTGGTTTTTCCAAATATTTTTCTAACGATATTATTGA
>JAQFXV010000014.1:0-61008 GCA_034694065.1 Camisia spinifer
TTGTATAATAGTTTTATTCAATTTATACCTTCATCGTCGGTACCGATCATTTGATATCTCGGGAATCCATTCAGATTTCGTTCTGTTCCTAAACCAAACCCATCACGAGTCCCTATTTTTAATTGATTTTAATTAATTTTTTGATTTATATGAAGAATCATTTTTAAGTGCTTGAGAAAGTTTTGACATTTTTGCATAATTTGATGCAATAATTAATTATATAATAAGACTTACACTGAAGAGTTCCAACTTTATTAACTACTCTACACGGAAGTATTACTGTATCGCCAATTATTGCTGTTTTATCACTCGGCTCTATTGCAAACTTTTGCGGTACTGAATCTTTGAAAATAAAAATAATCATTACATTCATGGTTAAAATTTTTAGGAATTTTCCGAATAATTTGATATGGGATCTAAAATATTGATCATTAGAATGTTTTCGTTATATAAGTTAGTTCTGTGTATTATTAGTTCTGTAAAACTATTAGTTGTAATTTAATTTCAAATTAATATTTAAAATTGTTATATTTATCAAATTCTTCTCAATTCAATCGAAAGTCATTAATTAAAGAATTTTTTATTTTGGGAAAATTGCAAAGATTTTAATTAAAAGTGAAACGAAAGGAAAAAGTTATCTTCAATAAGTATTTTTACAATTTAAAAAAACTTTATCTATATTTTGAGCAATAAATTGGGAAAAAGAGAGTTTAAAATTTCGAACTTTTAATTAACAAATTAATACTATATACAGTATTTTCTCAATTAAAAACTTCAAAATTATTTGTCATCATTGATATAAATATTGTTTTATTATGTTTTCGTTTTAAAAGGTTCTAAACTATTGTGGTTTTTAATTGAGAAAATATCTTATTTTGTTAATTGAAAGTTCGAAACTACCTTTTTCTCAACTTATTGCTCAAAATACACATAAAGTATTTTCGAAAAATTGGTAAAAATGTTTATTGAAGATGAACTTTTTGCAAATTCATCTTAAATTATGATAAACTTTTATTTTATAGATAGCATAGAAAAATTCTTGGGAATGATCGTAATTTTTTTAGCCTAATCACTATCAATATCTTTAATGCTTTCACTTTAAGACTTCTTTTCTATAATATGTTTTTGGGAGTATTTCTAATTATTAGTGACATAAATGAATAGAAATATATTTACTTTGAGCTGTAATTAGACACCAAAAATATATAATACAAGTCAGACTAAACACAAAATCAGCACAATTTTGGCAAATCATGACTTATATAATAGAAAAGTTAATCTTATTTTTCTCGATGAATAGGAAAAGTGATCACAATTTCATTGCTAACTATAATAATAAATATCCGAAAAATCCAATTTTCTTCTTCTTATTCTTCTTCACGGTTACAAATAGTCCACAAAAACTTCTTTTCAATGCTATTTTTCCTTAAAAATAACTTTAATGTCACCAAAATTGCTGATCCTATAAGAAAAAAACTGAAGTGAAAGGAGAGAAAAAATGACTTATCATTAGGTTATTTTCGAACAAATATTTTTTGGGTAAAAGCTCTGAAAACCCATTGAGCTCAATATCATGTTATCTAATCATTATTAAAATGGTACTTATATTTTGTTTCTCTTGTCAGAAATCATTATTTTTGTTAACATAAAAAATTGTGAACACATTTTTAGAGCGCTTTTTCTGACTATTAATATGATCTCTAAATTGTTTCGCATTTGTTTTGGATCATTTGATTTTTGAAAGTACCTTTTGAGACATGATTGCTTAAATCTTAGTGACAAAATTGCATTAAAGTTTGATTTTAGCAAAATTATAATCTTAAAAGTATTTCCACAATTTTACGGTTTCCAAAATGATTATTTTTAAATAAATATTAAATCTTTATTAAAAGGATTCATTTAAAATTTACAGTTTTATTCGGAATTTTTCCTCTGATAACAGAAAATAATTGATACGAAAAATTTATTGAATAAATTAATATTGAGTTCAATAAGTTTTATGAAGGTTTTTGTTTTGTTCGAACCAAAAAAGTTTATTAGAATAAAAGTTAAGAATAAAGTTGTAATACTCTATTCAAGTTTACAGCTTAAAAACTTATAAAAATTGATATTTTAAATTAATAGAAAACCAATTTATCATACAAAAAGAAGTGAGTATTTTCAATATATAAAAAACATTTGTTCATGTTCCAAAAACAATATTAGAATCAATGATAAGAATAAAATAGTAATGCTCCACAAAATGTTTACAGCTTATAATCATTTATAATCAGCTAAATAATGAATTCTCACTCAGTACTCAATTGCCGATTTTTGAACATTGTGTGAAAAGTAAATATGATATATACATTTTGAGAAAAAAAATTATTTTGGACATTCCATTATTAGTATCCTAAGATAAATATCATTATCGCATAATGAAGAATGAATCAAATTTACGGTTTTCAAACTTTACAGGAATCCATTTTGAAGCAATTGATTGAATTTACTGTTAGTCTTATTTCAATACTGAATAAATTTATTGATAATATCACTGAATAAATTAGAGTATATTTAGGTTTTATTTTTGCAAAATTACAATGCTTCATATTTTCCATATTTCGGTGCTTCCATTTGTAACCAAAATAGTTATTTTCAAATGAATATTAAACTCTTATTAAAAGGTTTCATTGAAAACTTACAGTTTTATTCAAAAATATTTCTTTTGATAAAAGAACATATTTGAATGATATGAAAAATTTATTGAATAAATTAATAAGATTTATCAAAGTTTCAACTGATAAGTAACAGTAAATATTAATTAAATGTGTCCATCATTTTTCAGTTGATTTCAATAGCTTAAGAAATTAATTATACTTTACTAGCATTTATTCAAATACGATTTCAATAAATAAGAATAGATTTCTTGTGAATAGAATAACAATTCTTGACTTTTTAAAAAAATATATGAATACATATAACATAGCAAATGGTGTGAACCAAACAACAATATTAGAATGAGTTATAAGAATAAAAAGTAGTACTCAATTCTGAGTTTACAGTTTTTAATTTAGCATTTTACATTTTAAATTAAAGTAAGAGAATTGAACAATATTTTCGACTATGTTCAGCAATAAAACTAAGAGCGCATTCTATTAATTTTATGGATATGATCAATGTAAGTTTGAACAGAGAATCAAATTGTTTGATCACTTTTAGAATTCGATATGATTAAAATCAAAAATATTACGAAGTTCTCTTTATATTTTAAGATAAAAATATTTGAGTTTCTGATTAGAAATTATTTTCATGATAAAAATATTTATATATCCTAATTGAATGTATCTGTTCATAAATGGGGAATTAATTTTTGGCACATTTTAGATGAGAATTTTGCTTTTAGAGAGAATACAAAAACTTTAATAGTATTATATTCCATTTATTTGTTCTTAAACTTAATCTGAATAATTAATTCTGACTCAATCGCTGATAAATTGAAATACTAAATGCTTAATACCTTGAATTTGCAGATTTTCATCTGCTTTCATTGATTTGGAGATTTTTATCTCGAATTTCAATCGATTCAGGCAAATAAAATTTAATCAAAACGCACAAAACATTGATTTGTAAGTTTTAAAACAAAATACTCGAGCTTTCATTTTAAATAACTGTTTAAAATAATAAAATATGATTTAAACATATTGAGAGAAAATATGTTTAGGCTAATCCATTATTACTTTGTTTAAATAAACTTAATAATCAAATAATGAAGATTGAATTAAACACTACAGTTTTCAAACCTAAGCATATTAGAATTTGTCCCAAAAATCGTATTTGAAATGTTAAATAATGATAAAATATTTTATTTATCAATTTTTGGGAAAAGCAAATAAAATTTAAAATCAACGAATTTATGAAAAATGATTTTCCGGTCAAATAATTACTGAATTTTCTCTATAAATCTAGAAATTAGAACTGTTTGAATTTTTGAAACTGAATTTATAAAACCTCTTCCCATTATAAAACCAAAAGCAAAATACTAACAGTCTTAATAAAATACTGATATTACTAATAAATCTACTAATAATATAACTGAATAAATCGAAGTATAGTTTGGTTTGATTTTAGCAAAATTATAATATTATTTTTTACAACTACTGCCAAAAATGTTATCTTCAAATAAAATTTAAACTCACATTAAAAATTTTCATTGAAAACCTACAGTTTTATTCAAAATATTCATTTAATAAAAGAATAAATTTGATCAATGCAAAAATTCATTGAATAACTGAGTCTGAGAAGTAAATAACAAGTGAGAGTAAATAGTAATTAATGTGTTAATAGATTTTTCGATTGATTTCGATAATTTAACAAGTTAGCAATAATTTACCATGAATCATTCTGATGCTTTTTCAAGAAATGGAAATATTTTGAGCTCGTGAATTGTTTAACAATTCTTGATCATTCTTGATTTTGATCAAAAGATAAAAGCATGCATTTTCAGCCCAAAAATATTATTTGAACGAATCAAAGCAATAAAATAGAAAACTTTCTCCAAAATTTACAGCTTATAAAATATTTTCATTTCACTATTAAATTGATAGAAAACAAATATATCATAAATTTGATCAATTGCCTTTGTTCGATTCTTGGAAATATTTCAATGGACAGACAATAAGAAGTAAGAGCAAAAATTGAACAATATTTATAGTTATGGATAAATTTCAATAAACATTCATTAGATTTAAATAGTATTCTATTTCAGAACTATTCTAATATCTTTTCTGAATGATGAAGATTGAATACTCATTCAATTTCTGATAATTCGATTGAAAGCACGTTTAATCGATTTGCATATTCTTATTTTGAATTTTAATTGATTAGGTGAATAAAATTTAATCGAACCGTTCAAAACATCGAATTGTAAGTTTCAAAACGAAATATTTGAACTTTTATTTAAAATTAAAGATAAATTATTCGAGAAAATATTATATGATTCATACATTTTGAGAAAAAATATGATTAGGTAAGAAAATAAACCTCTATTACTGCTGAAATATTATAATCAAAATTGAAGAATAAATTATAAATTAAAGTTTTCAAACCTAACGTAAGCCTTTTATTCAAAATGTAAAATAATGTATTTTATTTATCCATTTTTGAAATTAAATGAAAACTTAAAAATTTTATGACAAATTAATAATTTTCGGGTCATTTTGAATTTTCTTCAGAAATCTAGGAATAAAAACTGATAAAATTTTCGAAACTGAATTAATTCAAATTCATTAATAGATAGAGTTTTATCAAATATTCTGTAGATATTTCTCTTCCAATTATAGAACCAAAAGTCATATACTCTTAGTCTTAATAAAATACTGAATATCACTGAATAAATCTACTAATGGTCTCTCTCTCTCTCTCTCTCTCTCTCTCTCTCTCATAAACTCTGATATACGGAAGCGAATCATTTTTCATTAAATGTTTGCCCAAAAAGATAGTGATAACTTGGGTTCTGATTCTGACGATAGAAAACAATTTTATATATTATAACTAATATATATGATGAAAGTATAATTAAACTGAGCGTCAGGTGTACTCACGTTCTTCATTTTGATCAATACTACTCTGTATACTGCAGAGCACTGTTTATTAAAATTGCTGAACAGATAACGCGAACAATTGATTTCCAGAGCCATGAAAACTACTCATATGTTTAATTGTCTTCATAATTATGAGAATTTTAATTTAAAAACTAGTTTTTCAATAGCTATTATTCATCTTAAAATATTTATATCCATGTAATGCAGAACTAATTCAGAATGAGTTTAGAAATAAGAAAAAATTTAACTTTAATTAATTTGAATAATAATTGAAACTTTCACTGAATTGAAAATTCATAAGAATTGCAATGAAAAAATTTATCAAAATATCATTTAAACCGAACCTAATCCTGATTTTCTTAAAATTATTTTGAACTATATTTTTGATATGAAATCAAAGCAAATAAGTCTAAAAATGAAGTTTTAAAAGAAAGTCCAATATTTCTAATTGAAATAAAGTTTATTAAGTGTATAATAAATAAACAAAAACTTTTTACAGCTAAAAATCTATTAGAAAAATAAATATTTCTATAAAAGACAGGTAAAAGAGTTAACAGTGCAAAAAATCTCATCGATTCCACATTAATTTTAATGGTATAATATCTATATATTTAAGGCATAGCGAAAGATACAGAACAAAGAATAAAAATAAGCCGAAAAGAGGCTCTTCTTTAGGATACGGAGAGAGAGAAATCAAGTGACTGAAGAAAATGATATAATAAATTGCAGCTGAAATAAGTTAAACGGAGTTTATGGTCTCTTAACCATAATTCACAATTAAGTAGTAAAGCATTTAAGGGTTGATTTCATGGCTATTTTGATATTTTTTGTTATCACCCGATATTCTAGAGAGAAAAAAATAAATAACAAGAAAATAATTCATAATTTACAGCTTAAGATCTTATAATATTGGGTTTTATTTCCGATCTCAGCCTATGATCCCTTTTTGTCGATACTTTTTAACCTTTTACCCCATTAGTGAAAAAATGAGAAAATAGTGAGACATATCTTATATTTTATTTATTATATAAGTCATAAAAGTATTGCTTAATATACGGAGGGGTTAGTTATCAATCATTTTGCAGTTTAACGTTTGACACATTCGGGTTTTGGAGCTCTATTTGGGTTTTGATGCTCTCTATGAGGGGTAGTTATCATGATATGAGTTATTAGTTAGTAAACTATGGTATTAATATCTAATGGGAAGGTATGTGTCAAATGCATTAGTGATAGTGTAGGAGAAACTTTCTTTCAATACATGACTTATAAATGATTTGAGTTATGAATGATTGAAATACTGGTATTCAATGCATTCTGTGATTCAACACAATAAATAGTCAAAGAATTTCTATAAATATTCGATTCAAGCTTTGAAATAATTTTTTAACATGAATTATATGAGATATCATAATATTTTGGAAAAGGAAATGAGCTTTTCGTGGATTTTATCCTTTGTTTCTCTCTATTGTTGAAGATCTAAATGCAGAAAAAGTTGGAATATAGGAAAGGAAATGAATAATTAAATAGAAATAATAGTCAAATGAACACATCTGGTGACCAAAAGCTTAAGAATAAGAATAGTAAATAAGATGAATGATGAAAAAGGGATGAATACAAATACAAATACAAATACTTAAGTGGATCCAAATATAAACATAAAGGACTGCATAACATGTTTTGCTTTCAAAATAACAAAACAAAGTGTTGAAAAACTATCCAAAGCTATTTTTCACTACCATTTTCGACCTCAACACAAATGGAAATCTAATTTTTCTTCCGTATCATCGATTTTTATTTTTAGGAATTAATTGGACTCTAGTCTTAAACTTGCATTCAGTCATTGCTATTATAAAAAAAATTGTTATTATATTTTATAAATTATTCTTCACTTAAAATTTCAAGCCTTTGGCCATCGATTGCTCGCATTTTAATCAATAGGAAGAGAGAATTGCTGTTAAATCTAAAAAGAAAGCAATGTATTTCGGGAGAAAAAAGTCAACCATCAAAAAAAAGTTAAATTAAATGCATTATTGCTATCAGCGATAGATTTGAAATTAAAAAATCAAGTTTCATTAAAACACATTAAGTAAAGAAATAAAGTTATTTTTGTAATGCCTTTGAGGGTAAAGTTCAGCTATTATTCAAAATTAGTAGAAAAACTATTTTTTCTTTAAAATATTAATTTTCAGAATAATTATCGATATTTAGCTAATCTTTTCTATAAATAAATCGATTCTCGTTTTCGAAACAAATATTATGATAATTTGATGTCAAGTTTTTGTGAAATCAATAAATATAATGAAAACTTATTAAAGAATCTAAACTCAAATTCTTATAATAATATTCAGGAACCAAAAAGAGGATATTCTTATGTTGGTTAATAAAAGATATAAAAACTTTTTTATATCTTTTATCAAAAGAGATATCGTTTTAATACCATATTCTGTCAGAAGGGGAGAAGAATCTGCATAATAATAGGCATGGATTTGAGTGCAATCTCAGTAAAATTCAACGTTTATTTCATGCAAAAACTTTTCCTTCAAATGAAGTAAAATAGACTTTACATCAAACTCGAAATTCTTAAAGGGATATAAGTTTAAGGCCAATAAATACACAACTCTTAATACTATTTTCAGCAGAACTAATGTTAATAATAATACTTCATTATTATAATAACTTTAAGGCTTGATTTTCCTCATAGCGAAAAATCCATAGAAAGGGAAGTAATTCAACAATTTATAAGATGACACTTTTGCCTAAACTTTAATACCTTTCTTTAGGGAATTATGTAATAATACTAATATTGAAACGGAATTCATGTCACTTAAAGTCCTAATTGAAAAGTTTTCATGCAATGCAAAAACTTTTTAAATTTATTATTTATTTTTCTGTTTAAAACAAGAAAAATGCGAAACTCTTTACATAAGTCTCTTCTCAAGCATAAGAAAATCCTTAATAAAGTGTTCAATAGTTTGGAAGATTATTAACTAATTTTCTAATTCATAAATAATTTTGAAATTTAATTAAACTGAGAAACTTTTTCTTGTTTTTATGTTTTTTTCTCTCAGCATAACTGAAAAGATAATTAGTTTTGAAAACATAAATTTGAAACATATATTAAGCTTTAAGCAGTTCTCACTTTTACAAACAGTTTTATGTATTGTTATGCTATGAATATAATAAATTAGTTTATTATATAATGTCCTTCAATGTTGATATAATTCAAGTATTGAAAAATATTTATTTATTATAGAATTAGCTCAAAAATTATGCAAAATATTTATCAAAATGGATCAAATATTCTCTTAATATTTTTTCATTTAGCGAAATTTTAAATAAGAAAACCTGAAACCTCGACATTTTTCTAAATTTTGTTGATTTGAGGAAATTGTTATTGACTTTAAGCATCGAAATATTGAATACTGTATTTATATAATGGTTTGAAATCCAATATTTTTTAATAAGTGTGAAATATTTGTTAAATCCATGAAAACTAGGACTCAAAAGTTCAACAGTTGAGATATTTTTATATTAATTTTTATTATAGTCATAATAATAATAATCACAATGCGTTGAAAATATTATTAAAACTTGAATTAGTTTGAAAAACATTTGCATTAAGTTTAGATCATTTCACATAAACTTAAATGAGTATTAAAAATAATCATAAAAATAAATGATTAGTTAATTGAATCATTATTACAATCGATTCATATTTGAATAGTTATCTATCAATATTTAAATAGATTTTTCTGACAACTCTTGATGAATAGTTCTGTGAATTTATATGGATATAAATTAACTTAATTTTGATTTATTATTAGAATCGCAAAACATTAAAATAATTTTCTTGCATATGTCATAAACAGAGAAACTGAAAATAGGTTAAAAATAGGTTAAATTATTAAATAGCGAAACAAACCCTTATAGTAATCCTTGAAGTTTTTATCAAAAAATAATCAAATGAGTAATTTTTGGTTATTTCTAACTTTGAATAATAATTTATAAAAATAATAAAAAGTATAAACAAAGCACTGCAAAGAGTGTTTAGTCATTTGATTATCTTTAGATAAAAACTTTAAAAATTACTTTAAGGGTTTGTTTCGCTATTTAATAATTTAACCTATTTTTAACCTATTTTGAGTTTCTCTGGTCATAAATCATTCATTAATCGAAAGGGTTATAAAAAATTGTTTCTCAATAATCAATAAACTTTCAAAAAACTTAAAAATTTATTTAATTTAGACCTGAGTTATAATAAATTGTCTGAAAACTAATTTTATGTCTGCATAAAAAATCGATTTTTTTCCATTAAGACCATTAATGCAAATTTGATTATCGAATAATTACTATTATTATTATGAAAAGTTCATTAAGCGTTCAAAACGAGAGTTGACTCGAAGTAAAAATATTTGCGTCTTTTAAGAGCTATTTCTTTAAAGACTACAAATTATTTAAAAAGGGAGAAAAATTTCAGCCTAAAGACAAACCAAATAAAAAGTTTGCATAGAATTTGTTGAACTTTATCAATAGTTATAAAATAAGATTAAAAGAGAAATAACTTTCCCTATAAAGATGATATTGAATAAGATAAGTATAACAAGAATTTTCCATAATATATATTATGATATTCAGTCTCTTTACGCACAAACCTATGCCTTATATGCCTCTCAGCAGAGAAAACAATAGGAAAATAAATGTATAGCTTTTGGTAGAAATGAGTTTGAATAACATCAACCTTTTTCAGACCCCAAATCATAACCGATTTTAAACATGAGCAAAATTTTTGGGTACATTTTTTGTTACTTCATTTTTCCTACTGTGACATCGTATGAAGGTTTAATGCATACCATTTTTCTCCCTTAACATAATAATGTCATCGATTTTTGAATTTCAAATTTTTATGATATTTTCTTTTTCTCATCTTTTTCTTTATTGTATGGGAAAAGAATACTATGAATCGTATATTATAAATAAGGGAACAATAAATATCTTCTTATTTATTGGTTGAGCAATAATAATATAGAATAATAGTAATAAGCATTTTATAAGTTATTGTATATATTTTTTTATTATTAAGTTAAAAGAAATTTGTGTTTAGCCATAATGTTATAGAAGTAAAAGTTTTGAATTTTTATGAGTTTTATATTAAAATAAATCAGAACTACTTTAAAAGATGGAAAAAGTTTTGCATTTAGAGTAAAAAATATTCCTAAACTTTTTATGAATTCTTATTCGTTTTTCGGGAATTCAACTGAAATAGTTTAAAAACATTTTTATATTTTTAAGATTTCTCATTTCATAATAATATTTATGTCAACAAGAGGTCAAGTTTTGAAATTTCAGATAATATTTTTCAGATTATTATTTTTCGAGAATAGATGTGAAAGTTTTTTGAGTGTAAAAATGAATTCACGAGTAATATATTTGTCATAAATATAATTAATAGACATAACAAAAGGCTATAATAAGGTTATTGCAAAACAAAGTGCTATTTGTATCCTAAAAACGTGATATAATATGACACAAATAAATAAATTTGTGACAAGTTTTTGATAGAAAAAATAGGAAAGAGAGTGAGAGAAAGTTTTTGCTTATTTTTCCAGACGATAAGTGATTGAGAATTGAGGCTAAAAGTCTAGATATAAGGTTTCACTACTAAAGAGAGAGCACAAAATGCTGAGTAGGGAGAAAAAAATATTAGTTATTGTATACACAATATTTAGTGTCAATTTTGTGCTCAGGACAGCATTAAATGAGAACATAATTCAATGCTTAAGTTGAAAGAAAGTCATCAAACCTTAAGTCTAAAAGAAAATAAAGTTTCAAAACTATTGGAATAATTATAAGAAACAAATTATCCCTTAAATTAATTGCTTGAATAAAATTTTCTAATTAGAAACCATTAATTATTTTCAGTAGTAAATAGTGTATGAATTTTTGAGGTTTACAAAGAGTATAATCGATAGTTAGAGAAAAAGTTTAATTATATGGATAGTGAGTCTCAAAGCATAATATTTACATAACTATAAACTTCTGTTATCACACGGTTTGCATAACAAGAAAAACGTTTTCTCAAATAACTGAATGTTTATTCTCAATATCTATTGTCTGTCTCCCATAGCTATTAAAGTTCATTATGATTATCACCAATTGTTCTCTTCCTTCTCATTAAAAATACTATCACAACAAAAGCAGAACTTTGTTCAAGAATAGGGTTTCAGATTATTTGTATTTTAGAATTTGATGGAAAATAACTTTCATTTGGGAGCAATTCTTTTATTTATATTGTTTTTAATGGCCTAACACTTATCTTATATTAACTATCAATGAACTAATAAAATAAGAGAACCCTTTATATTGTTCAACATTTATTTGATTGGATTTAAGTTTGAATAGAAGAAAACTATTCATTGATTTTTAGGCATTTTATAATGATTTTTTCTGCTTTATAAAAAAATTCTCCCAAGAATTTAATAAAGGAATTAAGTTTTCAATATAGAAAAAATTAATAATAAGCTAAACCTCAAAAAACATTTGTTAAACTGAATAAAAAAATCGCGAAGCTTTAGGATGAATAAAAAGAAATTTTTTAAGAGGGTTTCTTTCAAATAATATGAAATATGTATTTAACTGAAGATTACCCAAAAGTTATTAGGCTTTTATAGACATAAATTATTTTTCCGCTAAAGGCATAATAAAATAATTTCCTTTTTTAAGTGTTTGATATGAATCACAAAAATGTGTCTAAAACTAGTGTGAAAATAGATTTTTTTGGCTAAAGTAAACTATATTTTAATGTCCTTATAGAAAAATGTCAAAATCAGTCATATTTTGTGGCCACAAATATGTTATAAAAACTATTTTTGAAGATTTTCTGTTAGGAATTCTTTGCTTAGAGGCTAAGAATTGAATTATCAGTCATTTAAGTAGTTCCTTATCTGGTCTTTAATAACGGATATAAGTTATAAAAGGAAATAGTTATGTACTAGAAATAAATTTAAAGCTGAAAAGATAACGAGAATTATTTATCATGCATTTTATTGATTTTCTTTCATAGTTGACGGAAATTTCAAATTTTTGAAAAATTGTTTGAAATTCAATTCGAGATGATTTTTTACTTATGTCTTATTATGAAATGACTTATAAATATATTAAAATCGGAAAATAATAACTAGATTTACACAATTCTACAAATAGTGTTCAAATTCACGATTTTTAATTCAAGTTTTAATGCTTTCATTTTCAATGATAATTGAAGTTTTCAAAAAAACTATTCTATAAAAATTACTCATCATTTAAACATTTAATAATTCGGTATTAAAGAGCATATCAAAAACTTTATTATTTCTCTTTTCATTCAATTTATTCAGTCATGAAAAATAAATTTGTTTTAATCTTTACTCTAAACCCTCAAAATCATAAATCAATTTCTCACATATTTAATGAGAAAAGAGTAGAAGAGTTTATTGTCAGTCTCTGATCAAAAAAATGTTAACAAAAAAATATTTATATCTGAAGAGAAAAATGATACTAAACATAAATGAGAACAAATTCGATTCATTTATAACTTTTTGCGAAACGCCTTTTCAGATAAATTAAATCTAAGTTTTAGCCCACTTTTGCTGTTTAATTAAGCGTTAATAATATTAAATACGATGTGGTTTTTCATCAGTAGAAATACAGTCTAACAAAATAGAAAGTTTAGGTATGAAAAGAAAAAATTTTTCTGTTAACAGGTTTTAATGCAAAAGTAGTTTCTTTGAGAACATGAAGAAAATTAATAATAAGAAAACTCAGTGTTATATCAAAATAGGTTTATGTAATGAAATGTTATATGAGTTTTATATAACATAAATGTGTTAAAAGAATCGATTTGTGTATTTTCGCCACACATTCCAATACTAGCTTTTATCCCATACACAATTTTTTTATACAATAGTAAAAGGCTTGCAATGAGAGAGTAAATGGCAGAACAACTACTAATTAATGGCTGGCGAAGAGTGAAAACGTGGATATACGACAAATTCAATTACAGGCAAACTTATATCGATTTAGAGGCTCGAAAAGGCCTATGAATTGAGAGAATGAGAGAATGAGAGATTGAGATATAGAGACACCATAAGTGAAAGATAAGGATTTTACTAGGGATTAGTCTGAATACTACTTATTATTATTGTGTTTACGCTTTTTTATTCTGTTCCCAACTTTTATTTTTCTCGAGCTTTGATTTGTCTTATATTTTAATCCTGAATTCAGTGTTTTGTCTCTTTTTATCATAGTTTAGATACTTTTTGTTATTATTTAATTTGTTGGAAATTTTCAGAGCTTTATATAAATAAGACTAAAATATGTTTTGATAAATTGTTCATAATTTATAGGATGAAAAATAAATTTAATCAGCATTCGAAATAAGCCCCTAATTATTCATTGAATCTTCAATTCTGAATACAAGTAATAGCATATTATTTATTCAGTTTTTATACTGTTAGTATTATATCGAAAATAATGAATAAATTTTGGGATAAATTGTTTACTAATTATAACAAAAGATATATTTCATGCAAATCTATGATAAACTACTTAACATACATCTTCATTTTGTATTAGAATTTAAATCCGATTAATTTATTGATTGTTTTCAAGCTGTGAATCATATTATTGATTCAGTTTCAGTAGTGATTCATTCAAATGTCTTATTGCTATTCTGGTTATGACATCAATAAATGCATAGAAACAAATTGAGAGAAAGTTTTTATGGCTTACATAAAAGTCTTGGACAAGTTATTACTGTCTATGATAGGAATCAATAAGTTTTATTGCTAAATATGATATAAATTTGTTCAAAAGCTTCTGTTTGGGCTCTTATAATGATAAAAGTTTCGGTGATTTGAGTGATAGTCAGATAAAATTCGATATCAATTATGAAATGTTGAATAAATTTGATTCAATTCAAAGAAATATCTATAAATCAATAAAGATTCAAACATGTGAAACGACATTCAAGTTATGTTTAAAATATTAATTTCATTGATTATGATTGAAATTTATGAATAATTGAAGAAATTTTACTTTTATTTAGAAATTTTGTGTGATTTTTGATTAGAAATTCTGAACTCTTTCAAAAAAAATTATCTGAATAATGATTTCATTGCAAACAAAACACTTTCAAGCGATTATAGTTTGAATAATTTTATAGCTGAATGAAAAAAATGAAAGAATCAACGGATAAGTAGAAAATTTTTTGAGCTTATTATTCACATTCAAGTATCAAACTATAAGATTATTTATAATTTTTATTCATGTTATACATTTAACTCGTGAATTCTCAGTATTCAGTTCTGAAATGGATGTTGAAAAAGAGGAATTTGTGGCATTGGGTGGTCTGACGAAGTGGTGCTGTTATATGGCCTCTAAAAGAGAGCTAAAATATTATCATCTCTATGATTAGTGAAACTGATAGACTGTGCGATCAGTTCACAGTACATTCTTATCATATTTTTTTGTTAATTTAAGCAAATTTACCAAATTAATTATATTCCGTATAAAATCAATTGCAGGCATTCGATAAAAGTGATTGATAAAAATCATTAGAAATTAGGTGCAAAAAAGCAATTAAAGTCAAAAATAGCTTCGAAATTAGAAAATCAATTTTTTCGAAACTTTCGAATTCTAGAAAATTTATTTTTGATTTAAAAGTTTTTTTGTAAGCTGTAAATAATCATTAGTTTATTTTTAGGAGTTTTATTTTGATCTTTCAGCAATATATTTTTGGAGAAGTCCAAAAAAGAAGTCATTTTTCTATATTTTTTTTATTATTTATAAAATAATTTAAAAACTGTAACGAAATTGTGAAAAGTTTTAAGAAAGTTCATATTAGACGACTATTGAAACTTCATAGGAAATAAATCAAAGGGTTAAAAAAAGTATATAGAAAATACTTTTGCTTATTCTTCAAGAAAATTAAAAATGATGTTTTTACATAATTTTCCAAAATTTTCAGATACTTCATACATACTTCAGGAAAAAATTCACATCTGAATTAATCTTAACATTAAAAAATTTTCTCAATGTTATAAAAATATGCGATAATTTACAATTTTCTAAAAACTGTAAATCATTATTGGAATGCTTTTTAAAATTTCATATTGATCTTTCATTTATATACTTTAGAAGAATTTTCGAACTTTCGGAATTTTGAAGAATTTATTTTTCTGAATGTATGATTTTTTATTAAGAATATTCATTATTAAAGCATAACTTTTTTTCTCTTAAGAAAAGAATATATAAATCTTTTCAATTCAACATTTCTCACACTCTAACAGTTATGATGATAACTTTGTTATTGTATTACAACAAATAGAATTTAAGACTGCATTCCAATCATACCATAATAATATGGCACAGTTTGACACCATTCAAAACACTTGTCCATTGCCTCAAATCGAATCACTTCTGCATCAAGAGTTTCAAACAGATCATAGTTTTAAAAAAGATAAATGAATTGTTAGACTCTTTTTTCAGTCCTAACTTTCAATCTCTTTTCTTCTCAGAACTCAGTATGTGTTATATAAATAAGTATTTCTAAAATTTGATTCGTCTTTAAGTAAACCCTCATTTTGAGAAATATTTTAATTGAAAAAAATTTGTCTCAAAATTTAATGAAATCGAAAGTTGAGAACAACTTTTTTTCTAGATATTTGAACTTTCAGTTCAAATAAAAAGCAGTTTCTTATGTTTGCTTTTTTTAAAAGTTCTTTCGATAAAAAATTAAATCAATTTCAGATCAGATCTATTTTTGGAAATGAAGAGGTTTTCAGTTGAAAACGATTGAAATTTTTATTAGATTTCGGAATTTTTGATTATTTCTCGTAAATATAATTGATTTCAGTTTGAAAACTGTATCTTAAGAGAACTTCAGGACCTTTTATTTTCATTGATTTTTCTTTAAGTATTTTATCGATTATATGTTTGACTCTTTCATCCGTAAAATTTCCGGAAGTTTTGTCAACTTAATAGACATCAGAATTAAGTCACAAATGAGTATAACGTTTAAAGACAAAAAAATAAATGTTATGTTCGTTGAAATAAAGAATTTCCAAGAATTTATAACAATGATAATTAAAAATACTCCGAACTATTCTATCGAAAGTGCTGTCGAATCGAAATTTCTTAATGAAAATTCTTTAATACAAAACTGAACCCTAAATTCTTGTATATATTAAGTTCAATACTTTTAAGCGCAAAGAAATTCCACGAAAAAAATCATTGACAAAAACCTAACCCATCAATAATTTTCTGGTCATAAGCTCA
Source organism: Camisia spinifer (assembly GCA_034694065.1). Taxonomy (NCBI): domain Eukaryota; kingdom Metazoa; phylum Arthropoda; class Arachnida; order Sarcoptiformes; family Camisiidae; genus Camisia; species Camisia spinifer. Next base: position 16,893 of record JAQFXV010000014.1, read on the forward strand.
TAAAAAATATTTTAACGACAATATGAAAAAAAATATATAAAAATGAGCATAAAATAGGCTTAAAAATAGCTTATATTTCAAAAGTATTATTTTTGACAAAATGAAAAAGAAAATTTTCTCCAACTTTTTAATAGTAGATATTTATATGTTTTCTCCCTATTTATATATAAAAGTCTAACTTCCTGTCCAACCATGCATTACATGCCAGAAAGATATCGAGTGTAACATTAAACTTATTGTACACTATTTCGCATCCCTTATACTATTGCAGACAAGTCTTGCTATTCTTGAAATTCTGACTCTCACTGAAACTATGAGTTTAGGAATTGATTGAATTCTCTTTTTATGCTCAAAAATAAATTAAATTCGATTAAGTCCAGAAACAAGTATTTCTGGAGAAACTTAATAAAAATTAGACTTAACATAAATAATTTGTTAGCGAAATAATTAAAAGCAATCAAATTTTCTCCAAATAATTTTCGTTCAAAAACTTAAATATTCAGCGAATTTGTGCTGAAATTTGAAACTTTTCGAGTGTTATTGAGTTATTAATTATTACTTATCATGAGTATTATCAAAACTTAAATAATTTCTCACATAACTCTCATTCAAGCATAAAATCAAACCAAAAATTTGCAAACTTTAACCTCAGGAAAAATCGTACAAAAGTCAGAAATAGAGCAATAAGTAAAACATATTCTCAGACAAAAAAGAAGAAAAATTATTTCAAACATCCAGAATAGATATGCAATACTATAAAAAAAATTCAGAATAAGTATATATGAAAAATAAAATATAGTTCTGTGACTCGAAACGGAACAATACTTTTTTTTATTATATATATAAAAGTTATAGAGTATTGGCGTTACAGATGAAGGAGAAAAAAATAGTATAGGAGTAAGAAATAGGGTCTAAAAAAGAAACAATGATTTTGATTGCCTTTCGCACATCACTGCGTCTCGAATACGAAAAAATTGGTAATACTGTACACACAGAACACCCGAATCTTTCTAAACTGTATTCCCAATAACTTTCCTATTTCTCAACTGTATATAAACTTATAAAACAAGAAATATTTTTTATGCATATTTTGTTTTTCTCACTGCATATGTCGTATTATGTTTGGCTTAAATTTTTTTTCTCTCTCCCGAAGAATTTATTGTAAGACAAAACACAAGTCAATACAATAACATTATGTAAACTTTTTAGTAGAGTTTTTTGTTTAGGATTTTCTCCTTATTTTATTTTATGTAACTTTTCTTTTTCTTTATATTTTATGTAATATAAAGCTGTATAACGTTTTTGGTTTTATACTTGAAGAACATAAAGCGATATAAAAAGGAGGACGGAATGGAAAACGATCCCATTTCTCATTATGAGATGTGATTTCGTTTCTCTTGCTTGAAATGTGTAACAGAAATATACGAAAAGTGCATTTAAAGTCACAAAAACTAGGATTTAAAATAGATGCGGACTTAACTGTTTTAGAGGAAGGAAAATAGTAGTGATCCCCGTTTTACGAGAGTTTTATTCTAATATTATAGGCTCGAGAATTATAGTCGAGTCTTGAGCGCGAGTTTTCTATTATTCGAACTTAATCTTAATTTTTCCCAAAATTAAAGTATTTTTGAGAAACTGTCAATAATTATTAGATTACTTTTTAAATTTTATGTAGAACTTTCAGCAATATATTTTTGAGTATGTATTTTCCTATTTGTTTTATTTATGAAATTATTTTAAGAACCGTAACTATGAAAAGTTTTATTAAAGTTCATATAAGGCTACCATTAAAACTTTTCCAAAAAAATTAAAAGGGTTAAAAAAGTATTAACAAATAATTTTGCTTATTTTCCAAGAAAATTAAGAAAATGATAAGTTTTCACATAATTTTTCAAAATTTTCGAATGTTTCATACAGTTTAGCTTCAGAAAAAAGATTCAAATCTCAATTAATTTTAAACTTGAAAATTTTTATCAACTTTATGAAAATATGAGAACACAATTTTTGAATAGCTGTAAATTATTATTAGATTAGTTTTATAAATATTATAATTAACTTTCAGCTTTTAAAGTTGGTAGATATCTCAATCACAGTTTTTTTAAACCCCTTTTTTATATCAAATAAATTAAAAACTGTAACAAGTTTAAGAAATATTATGACAACTGACTTAAAATAAAAATTGTTTCGACTCACAAATTAAATCAACGTTAATTGAACGATAATTTTTAAACTTGATTTTATTGAACTTTAGATTTAACTGAAAATTTATTACTATAAAAATTATTCAATAAATTTTCACACAATTTCGCTTTAGAAAAAATAATCATCTGAACTGATTCTAAAGTTTATGAAAAATAAAATTATGAGATATTGAGCAATATTTTTGCCAGGATTGATTCAAATATTAAGAAAAAGTTTTGACCGAACTCTAAAATTTTCTGATCACTAGTTTTGAATAGAAAGGGGAAGAGAAGAGATTGAGAGAGAAAGAGAAAAAATCTCCCTTACGTTCAATACGTAAATCATATAAGGGATCATCAAAAGTGTTTCTGAAATAGTTGTATAACAATAATAATGAATGGAAACTAGGATTTTCAGTATTTGGGTTTTAGGAAAGAGAGCGTTATGTTTTACTACTATTATAGTTTTGTAGACAAAATTTGCTGAGAATTTACTATTTTTACTGGTTTTCTAGACATTAAACTTATATTTATAGCTTTACTCCTAATACAAAACAACTGCTTCTCATTTTTGTTAAGCATATAATACATTGTTATTTAATTTAATGAGTTAAGCATTATTATTATGAACTTTAAAACTTGAATCTATTTATTATTCGCTTAGAATAAAAGTCTATTTAAATGATCTAAACTTTGATTAAAACCAATGAATTAAATGAAATTACTTGAGAGTTAAAGATTGAAAACTCTGTTCTGAGGATTGACTGTATTTCTAACCAATGTTTAAATTTTTCTATCATTCGCTTTTATAGTTGTAAAAAGAAATTGTTCTTAAAAAGTTTATAACGCTATTATTTTTTTTCTCAAACTTTTTATTTTACATGATTTTAAACGCAATAAAAGGCAGAAAAATATGTAAAACAATGAAAAAGTCTTTTTGTAAAATACGTGAAAATTTTATTGCTTTATAAATAGAAAGTCAAGAAATACAATGATTTATAACACGCAAAACGATCGTTAGTTTTAAGTTTTCCAAAATTATTATCATAGCTGAGAAAATCATCACTTTTTTGTTTATGATGATAAACACTTTTAGACTTATTTTAAGCTCTATTTTAAAAGATTTTCCTTTTCAATACATATGTCATTAACATATGGCTTATTTCACTTGTGAAACAAACATTGAAACAAAATTATTCATCAAACAAACAAAGTTATTAATGATGCAAAACATATACGTAAGGATTGAGTGCTAACATATTTCTATTCAGGATTTTTTTACTGGTGTAAGAAATTTTCACTTGAATTTTTACTTCAATATTAGTTTCATTAGCTTCAATTTTCAGTTTTTATAATTGAGTGGGAATTGTGTTAAATAATTCATTAAAGTTTGAATAGTTACAAAATAAATGCATAAATAAAAATTGATAGTGAAGTATGAAAGTCAAGATGATTCAGGTTTTTACTAATCAAAAAAAATTTAGTGTTTGATCAAATAATTTTCGATTTAACTAGAGTTCTATAATTAATTATAAATTTTCTTTTATTCAAACTTAATCTTTTGAACTGCCGAAAATTTATTTTGATTTAAAAGATTTTTTTGATAAGCTGTAAATAATCATCAGAATATTTTAAAAATTTTATTTTGATTTTTCAGTAATACAATTTTGGAAAATGTGCTAATGAAAGTTCATTTTTATCTATAAAATAATTCAAGAACTGTAACAAAATTGAGAAGAGTTTTATAAAAATTCAGATAAGGCTAGTATTAGTAATTGTTTGGCAGAAACGACATCACTCATAAAAACAATAGGTCTTCAAAGTCCCGAAAAAGAATTTTTTTATCAAATAATTTTCGATTTAACTAGAGTACTATAATTAATTACCAAATCACATGTCAAACTTTGAAGTTTATTTTATAATTAACTTCTTTAAAAAATTAAATTTCTGATTAATTATTAACTAAGTAAAGCTATAAAAATTTTTATCGATTAGTTTAAATTTAATGATGCTATTAAATTGTATGCTTGTGGAAGCATTTTTCGTTCAAATAGAGCATAAAAAATGATAATTAAAATATTTATGAGAGAAAAGCATTTGTTGTCATTAATGAGCAGCTTTTAAGATATCATCAATCCTTTTAATCCTCTTTAAAATATGAACAAAAACTATAGAATCGAAAACTTAATTATAGACATATTGAAAGTTTTTATTTTTGTGTTTAGTCTCAAAATAACTATTTTTTAAAAATTTATTAAAGTTTATTACTTATAATTAAAATTCACTATAGTTTACAATAAAATATTATGATTAATGATTAGGTTAAGGTTATTAAAGGTTATAAATTTTTTCGTAATTAAGTTACAAGAATTACTGCCTAATGATAGAGTTTTTAGAATGAGTTTATAAGCTCTTATTTAAAATGTGAATTTAATTATCTGTTTAAAGACAAAGGGTTTCAATAGTGAAGTTTAATGAAAATTTAAATCCATTGGAATAAAAAATTAAAAGTAGAGTTAATTGAAAAATAGTTTATAGAGTCAAAATATTAAGAGTGAATAATTTTTGGAAAATCTAATAATGAGTGTTTAAATCCTGAAATCCAATAGAAATATTTTCGATTCATTCTCTAACTAAAGACTTGTCTTATTTGATTTTGTACTAATCATTCGAATTAAGCTAAGATTATTTCTGAATTAAAGCTGAAAATAATTTCTCTTGAATAATCATATGCCAATTCACTAAAATCATCACATTTTTCAAAAATCAAAGTAAAATTGATGACTTTTGAATTTGAATTTTGAAACAATTTTTCAATTACTCGATTAGTGACAGAATTATCTCTCATGATTATTACCTGGACTAATATTTGAAATATAAGAAAATGAACATTAAAAAAATCCAGAAGGGTTATTTAATAAAGTTTGAAACAAAGCGCATTATTTGCAAAATTCATTATAACCCCATTTTACAGTTCAAATTCATTAAACAACTTAATCTTAACAACATTCATATTTTCTTTAATACAATATACAAAGTAAAATTCTTCAAGAGATTATACATTCGAAAGTTCATAGGGAAGGAAAATGGTTGTTCTCAAAGTTTTACGAGAAATTTATTCTTATATTTCAGACTCGAGAATTACAGTCGAGTCTTGAGCGGGAGTTTTTATTGTTCAAACTCAATTTCTCGGAAATTGCTTTTTGATAAAAAATATTTTTCTTGAGAAGCTGTAAATAAACATAAGACCACTTTTTGAGTTAATGTTGATTTTTCAGCAATATACTTTTGGTGAATTCTTTCTTTTTTTTATTTATAAAATAATTTAAGAACTGGAACAAAATTGAGAAAAGTTTTTAAAAGTTCATATAAGACTATTAATGAAACTTGCTTGGAAAGATTTACGAATCCTTTTTCAATGTAGTTTTGTTTATTTTTCTATAAAATTGAAAAATAATAAGTGTTTTACATAATTTTCAAAAAAATTTCAAATAATTAAAAGGGTTTAGCTGCGGAAAAAATTCCACATAAGAATTGATCTTAAAATTGAATTTTTTTTCAAAATATGAGATACAATAGTTTAAAAAGCTGTAAATAATTATTAGATTTCTTTTATGAATTTTATATTAAACTTTCAATCCTTAATGTTTGGAAATACAGAATTAGAAATTTTTTTAAATACCTTTTTCAATATACATTTGAAAGCTCATAAATTTTCTAAAAATGAATGTAATTTCAGCAAAAAGCTATAATTTCAGTTATTCTACTCAATCAGTTTTGAGATTGATATTGACGTTAAAAGAGGAAAAATCGAATTTAAAATGGGAGAAGAGGAATATCAACGAAAAAATATGTAAGAAAACTCAATTATAACAAATCAAATATCAGACAATTTCAACACATTATCACATCTTAAGGGCAGAAGAAATAGAAAAGAATCACACCATAAGAAATCACTTATCGGACATCATCAGTGACAGAATCGAAGAGAAAAGTTGAGAGATAGAGATAGTGACGACTTGTACAGAGACTTAAATGAGAGGAATGCAGAGAATGTCAATTGCATTGTTGCCAAAATAAAGGCTATACAGTCAAGAGAAATAAATACACGATAAAAAATATGGAGTATTCTCTCTCTCCTCTCACAAACTCTCTCTCTCTCTCTCTCTCTCTCTCTCTCTCTCTCTTCTCTCCCGAAAAATGTAGGAAAATATTACTCGAGAGAGAGATCTACGTATTTATGCCCCATATCTAGCTATTAGGTATCAAATGATTTTGTTGGCTCTTATTCTTGTGGTATAAACTTATATGCTCTTAATGTGTGTGTCATCGAAAGGCAGTGATGCAAAAGTATGTGAACCACTATTGCATAGACCACAAAACCAGGAGTCATATTATTGTCTTTTTTATTGTTGTTTTCGTCCACTTTCTCATACTTTTACTCTCTATTTCTTTCTATTTTTTTCATAATGTCTCTCATTCTTCGCGTGTCACTGATATGCTTGCGCTTCAATCGTTTCCATCATAGATAACAAACAATATTTTTTGGCGACGAATGATATGTAATTCAACACCAGAGAAAATATTTTATATCAGCAGAACTTTTTTTGGGACTAAAATAACTAGTTTTGAGCGAAAATATTCTGTTTTCTAATTTGTCGACTTATATGAAAATTAATGAATATTTTTTAAGTCTTTTACTGAAAAAGTTATTTTTTCATTATTAGATAATTATATGATTTAAGTATTTTTCGTTAATTTGGATAAAGTCTTATATCATAGAAAACTCTTCGGGTTTTTCTACTCTTGAAAACTGATCTCTTTCTTCCTAATCAAGAAAAATCTTTTTGATTGAAGATTTTCTCTGGAAGTAATCCAACAAATATGATATGATATCCAAAAGAAAATACTTCGTCTCATAGAAGAACCAAATCAAGCAAAAAATGATTCAAAAATAATGATCACTAAAACTCGAATAGAAGACAATTTTTCATCTTAAGAAAAATAAAATTCTAAAAAATAGCTATAATTTCTTATAGAATATCAAAAGATCAGAAGCTCTTTACTATTGAATTATTATTATTTTCTGCTTCTGTTACTTTTCATGTTTTACTTTTCACAGGGATTTTGGTTATTGTGTTTCAATAGCATGAAAAAAATTCTTGAAAATTGACATAACATGTAAACTAATCTCTCGTAAAGTAGTTGTCAATTTGGGAAAGACTAAGAAGAACTTTAGTGTCAATGTGTCAGAAAATTCGTGCCAAAATCATGTTATATCTCTTTAAGTAGAAAATATATATAAATAAATAGCGAGAAAATATTTGAAAGTTTTGAAACTTTTCTACTCCGCACAAAATATAATATATTTATAATTACAGGAGTTTTGCCGATAAAGTGTTGAAGAAATTTTAGATTTGAATTAAATGTTAATTCTTTGATAGAAGACTTGATAACTTCAAGTTCAAAAAAAGTTATGATTGATTGACTTATTGTCCAAATCCTTTTCTCCACTTATTTGTTTCATGAATAGAAAAAATATTCTTAAAGAGCTATAACATGATAAATATTGTTTGACATTATAATCAAATTGTTTCTTATGAATAATTCAATAAGTTTTTTTAAAAACATTGCAATGAAAGAAAGGGTAACTTTTTTGAACACATATTTTAATGCTTTGATTATCACAACAAATACTCTCAAAAAAAAAATTTTTTTTTCATCACTCCATTAGTAAAAGTACTAGAAGTTTATCAAATCTTAAAACTCTTTGATCTTTTGAAAAGAGGAGAATAAAAATATTTTCATAAATGATAAATAAGTTTCAGTTCATAGGAATCGTGTTTCCATGAAATACATTAATAATTAAACGAGAGAAAAAAATTATTATTCAACTCATTTTCTGATTCGAACTTTTTCTAACTTTTTAATTATATTCCCTTCAAGGTGTTATTGAAGAGCAGAAGCATATTAATTATGTGGGAAAAAGTTCTCTCGACTAATAATATATTTCTATTGCTATACATTTCTCATTGAAATACAAATATCTTATAAAAACGATTAAATTTAATGCTCAGGATTCGGAAATATTTACTTCAAATCAAAAGACCCTCTTATTTAAAATCAGAAAATCAATAATAAGCACAATTTTATTTTGAATCAGCAATTATTTAGACCAAAAATGACTTAATTAGTATCGAAATCGCGATAATAAATAAAAATAAATGTGTTTTCGGGTCTTAGAAAATTGCTTAATCTTTATCGAAATTCTTTGTATTTATGCCTTTGAGTCAATACAGAGGAGAATCTCTTTGATTAAAGTGAAGACGAAGTCTATTTATGTTAGAGATCATTATGTTTATTGAGCATTAGTTTCGGTTAAGGCATAAATAATTAATTGAGTAATAAATTTATTTTTTCTAATTTAAATTCCAATGAGTTTTAATTGAGTTCATGTTTAAGAAACTCATAATATCTTTTCATAAAAGTTTATCAATCATTATGTCTATTATAACAAATAAATTTTTAAAAAGAAGTACAAGTTATTCAAAAATTTGTGAACTATATTGAAAAAACTTCAGATTTTCATTTACTTATTGTTATGAAAATTGATTAAAAACTTTAAATGAATTGAATTCTGTCAAGTGATAGAAATTTTACTAAATAATTGTCTAAAAGTTTGAGATAAAGCATAAACTTTTTCTTATTTGAAAAATTATTAATCATATAAAAGAAACATGAATAAAAGTCATGATGTTTATTAATTTCTTTGATGTAAATTCTGATACTTATTATGAGTTCAAGAATAAGCAGCAAATTATTTAAATTCTCAAAAAGAGTATTGAATGCATTGCACGTAATTTTGAAAATAATTTAGAGATCAATAAAAGCAATTCAATTATCATTTGATTTTTATCATTCAATGCTTTATCGCTTAGATTTTTCGCGATAATAAACATTAAGCAAAATTCACCGTTAATTAAAAAAGCGATAACATTTTTAATAGCCTTCAAAAGTTTTTGACTCCTTTTTTTTCTAAATATAATTACAAAATAACTGTAATTTATACATAAAATGATGTTTTATTGCCTAATTAGCAATAAAATGATTTAAGCTTCGATTCAAATATTACTTAAGGCTGATAAGAAGCAAAATTTTTGTTTTATGTACTATCAGCAAAAAAAGTATTGGCTTGAAATTGAAAAATGCGCTCACAATACAGTACAAAGAGCGCATTTTTCAATTTCAAGCCAATACTTTTTTTGCCGATAGTACTTAACAATTAATATAATTTTTCAAACAGTTCAAGAAAATAATTAAACCCGAGAAAAGCGAGAGAGCGGAGAGAGTGGAGAGAGAGAGAGAGAGAGAGAGAGAGAGAGAGAGAGAGAGAGAGAGAGAGATTTTAATGAAATAATTATGCACTTGAATTATTAGGCTATAAATATTGAAGGACTTCAATGCTAATAATAAAGCGATAAATATGTTAATAATACTCAGAAAGTTAGAAATCTTTTCAAAATTATGCGATATATCTTTCATTATTATAAAAATTAAAGCGCTTTGTAATAAGTCTGACTTTAATTTATATTTACTTTTCACGGAAAAGCAGTTATCATTCGCTCATAAATATTAAATAATAATGTTTGATTTAAATGATAAATTTGTTTGAATCCAAATTACATGCATAAAAAATAATAGATAATCAGTTTGAAAATTTATAGCGCTTTTAAAATAAAGTTTGATTCAAAAATTGGAAAATTTAATCATATATTTTACAAAATTCAAAAATATTTATGATTTTCAAATTATGATAATTTTTAGATCATAGATCATCGATAATCATGAAAATTATTATAAAAATCATATTAATCTGAAAATCGAGTGATTATATTATACATTATGTTATAGTGAATGAACTTTTTTTTGTGAAAACCTTTGAATAAAAAAAAGGATTTATAGCAAAGCTTCCCAATTGATCCGCTTCCGGATCATTAGAAGCCAGGCATATATTATTGAATTCTTCACAAGTTATATAAAGGATAAAAATAAAAACTATGATCATTATAATAAGCGAATATTACACGCATGAAAGGCTAGTAAATTCCCAAAAATCAATTACCATCACAGAAATCAAGAGTAAAATACTTTTTCAGTTCAATACGCGATAGTAAACGAATAGAGAATTTTTTTTCTTATACAAAGCCTAAAAAGCTTGTTGTTATTTGTGTTATACCACTATTCGTTGTTGTTATGCAATGAAAAATTCTTTGGGTTATTTTTCTTGTTCAGTATTTATATAGAGAATAAATTGGCGAATGATTGATGTGAATATAAATTCAATCGTAAAGTATGTGAGCTTTTAGTTTAGTCTCACTTTTTCTGCATAAAAGGCTTGATATGTTTTTCGCAAATAAATAAATGATTAGTGATCTTAAGTTTTCGGGGATTTATTTTTTATAGCTCTGACTGTATGAAGTTTTTAGGGTTTGCATTATGTAAACATGAGAGAGCTATACATCAATGTTATTTACTATGCAATCGGTTTGGATTGAGCTATAATTTTTATGCATTACTTGAATCGAAATATTACTGAACGTATTAGTGCCTACTCTTTAACGATCTCTCATCTGATATTTGAATATTTCAAACATAAATCCAATTGAATAATCAGATAATTGAGTAATAAATGAGAATATCCTGTAATCTAAAAGTCAGAAAAACTGAATAATTATACAGTAATATAATTATCAGCGATGAAGACATGAAAAATAATGGGCTTTAAAAACAAGACAATAATATCCATAATTAATGAAATTGTCAAATAAATTGCGCGCAAAGAATAAAATGCAAATTTTTCAGGGCTTATAAGCAAATAAATGTTATTAAGAGTTGTAGTTATTATAAGAAGTGTTTCAAATAAATTATAGAAATGGGCGAAACTTTGTATTCATTTTTGAATAATAGTGACTATGATTTTGAAGATATAACTAATATAGATATTATTTATTATTAACAGATTTTGAGGTGTAATTCAGTATCAAAATACAGGAAACATTATTTCTAATGAAGTTTTAAGAACTTATTCCTAACTATCCTTAATATAAAAGCTCCAAATGTCATATTTGAATTGCTTTTAAAAAGTAAAATATTTTCATTCATATTAATGGGAATAGTTTTGAATTTTTTAAAAGCGTAACAATTTTATGAAATATTAGATATGCTTTTCAAGAATCTCTTCTCAATTTTATTTGTCTGTCTTCACTCTCTTTCCATTCAAACAAAGCTTTCATATTTTTTAGCATTGAATAAAATATAGAGAATTTTTGCCAAATGTATGTAATTTAATATTGTGAATATAGTTTAGAGTGAGTGTCGACACACTAGTTGAACAAAAATTTATATATAAAGTAGAAATAAGAGGTGGGACTCAAATAACATGGTTTGAAATAATAATAAAAAAGAGATTGATCATAAAAATGAAAAATTGGATAATGAATAATTGCCTTGTATTTTAGGTGATTTGTTTCAAAATATTTCTAATGTTCAATTATTTTTCAGATATTAATGTTTCAAAACTTTTAGTTCAATGACTTTTCTGAATAAAATATTTGTCTTTAATGAACATTTTATTAAAATTTTGTATATTTTTGAGATGATATTCTATATGATATTCTATCAAAAAATTTTAAAAAAATAGTTTATTAATTGCTTTTATGAAAATCTATTCCGAAAATAATTGAATTGACCTTCAATTTTAGTCACAATTTTCAAACTTTAAGATCTTGAAAATCATAGTTTCAAAAATGCAAACTATAATTATTTAAAATTATAATTTATATCATTTTGTAAGAAAAACACATCAAATTAGTTGAAAAGTATCACCAAAACTAATGCCTTAGACATCAATCAATTAATATTAGTGTCAAATAATAATTAATGCGCGGAAATAATGATTAGCATTAATTATAACTAATGTGTTGAGTAATTATTCTACTCTTTCGGAGTTATTCGGAATGATAGATAAATATTAAAAATTTGTTTCATATTCCTATCAGTATTTATATCTCATTTCACGATTAATTAAAGATAAATACTTTGAAAATTCATTTATGCAAAAAATCTAACTTATTATTACTTTCGGCAATAATCAGTCGACTAATTAACTATTCTATAGAGTAAAAACTTTTTTGATAAATAATTTTCAGACATAAGAATAGCTATAATTATAATATAGATTTTCCCCTAAATATTATCACTCAATCACTCATTAAAATTGAAATAAAAGTCAAGGTTTTGAAACTTTTCGAATAACAACACAATAAATAACTTTGAAAATAATTATTGGAACTTAAACAAAAAGAAAACAAATATATTAAGTTTTTAGTGTATGAATAAATAATTTATTCAGAAAAATAATAAATGCAAAGCATTGGCGCAAATCATGCAAACCTTTAGCCAAAAGAATTATATAATAGCTGTGCATAAAATATATTTTCTTTCCTGATAACTATTTAAGCTGACTATTCGCGTGACTGTTTCGCTTTCTTCGGAGGGCATGAATGTGAAGATAAATATAAAATATAATATTAAAGGTGAAAATCTAGAAAACCAGATCATCATCGGATGGGCTCATGAGTAAAACCGGTCGACCTGTGTTAGGTCATAAGCATTATCAAAGGCTACACTTCGATTGTTCGAAATTCGAAAACCAGAAACAGTGAATTTTAAAACTGAAATTTTACAACCATAAAAATTTAAATGAATAATTTTCGATAATTTAATATTATATAGTTGAAATGTGTTTTCAAAACAAGTCATTGCGAATTCATAACTATTTCCACAAATAAAAATATATTTCAAACTTCTGAAGCCACATACTTAGAGTGAAATTATTAATTAAAGTCTCTAAAATGCCAAATTTTACTATAGAACTAATGATTAAATTAGAAAGTGTAAATTATATGTTGATTCATCTAGCAAAATCAAGGAATTAACAAATCAAATGATCATGTTGAAATAAAACAATATAATTCAATGAGAAAATTGAACATTAAAACACCGAAATTGAATTTAAAACAGAAAAAAATATTTAAGGTCTTAAGAAACCAAATTCAAAATGATTCAATTTCGAGAAAATGATTCAATAATTTTTCACCTTTCGAGCAAACAAAATGTTCCTCTCATAGACACTATACGGGAAAAAGTTGTTCAATTTTAAGATCTATATATATTAATAAGTACTGATCAAAAACTCGAAAAACTTTTTTATTCTTTCATTGCGAGCAATGATGTAAACGTGTTATGGCGTAGACGTGATTCGAAGCATCAATTGCTGAATTGCGCACATATGCATGTATTGACAGAAAAAGAGCACTGATATAGTGATCGGGTATCTATTCTAGTCATCAATTCTGATGCTAATGAAGGACCTGTTTCTTCTCTCTTCTCATATAATTTTATTCCTCATTTTGAGAGTAAGATAAGGTATGAAAAAATCATAATATCGCTAATAAATAGCTACTGAAAAAATGTTGAGCTAGAACTTAATGCATATCTAGTAGAAAAACTTTCTTAATGTTTAATATAATCATTTTTTCTTTTAAAAATTCAAGATGTTATGTTTGAAAGTAGGAAAAGTATGTTTCAATTTTTAAGTGATTGCTAGTTTAGTTGACTTTTTAAGATAGCTTAGAAGAGTTAATGCTTTTTTATCAAACTTTGAATGAATGTAAATATTTATTATTCAAATTTGTTGATAAAAACTGAAAGCAAAACTCGATTTTCATATCGGTTCTTAATTTAAATAATCCTTCAATACTTTATTTGTAATTGAATTAGAGGTTAATTTATATTAGTTTATCAATTGATTGGACGATAAATGGGATTCAATGTCAAGCAAAGTCAATATTTCGAAATAAAATTTCTGGGATTTATAATGAATTTGATATTTTAAACGTCTTATTAATCATTCATATTTTTTTGAATGAAGTTTAATGTCCATCAATTTATAAATAAATAAAAATTTTAATAATTGAATTGTATTTAAGCTAATATAAGTGCAAATAATTTCTGTCTCAATACACTTGACTTAATTATGTTCTATTTATTAATTGTTATTTTATTGTTTCAGTTCATGTCTTCTTCAATTATTTGCATAACTGAATAATAAATTCAATTTTTTTAAAGTAGCGAATTTTAGGGCAAATTATGAGTGATGTCTCTTAAATGGGAAAAACTAGAATTGAAAACTTGTAACACAATGTTATCCTCATCTATAATGGTATTTGAAAAGTTCAAATGTCATTGAAATCAAAGATAAGAATTAATGTGAACCACAATATTTTCAAAAACAAATAGATTTCACATATCTATAAACAAATTATACAGAAATATGAAATAAAAACTATAAAACAAGTCCAGACTTGAATTCATTAATACTATTCACGTTTTGTTTGAAAATATAAACCTTAAACTTATCGAAAAATATTTAACAATAATTTAATCATAAATAGGACCTAAAATATCATTAAATAATAAACAAATTTTATGCTCAAAAAATAATGTTAACACAATCTGTTTGAAACATATTTAGAATTAAGATGTCAATCAATGGTAAAAAGTTATCGAATCGATAGATAATTAGCTAATGCTATGCTTTCACTCATACATGAGAAAAAGATGAATTATATTGAAAACACATTTGTTTCGTAAACTTAAAAGGTTTAGCATTAGATTTGATAACACAAAAAGTTATTTTCCATATTTCGCGAACTTTTCGCGTATTCATATATTTCGAACTTTTCGAGTATTTTTATCTCAATTTCTTAAAATTAGATTAAAACGAAAATTATCAAAAATAGTTCTTAAACTTCTGAGAGATTAAGAAAATCAAAATAATCATAATCAATGTGAAAAATTTAGTCAAATGTGAAATTTTTATCATAATTAATTTCTAATTTTACTTTAAAGAGCAAAACCAACAATGACTTACAGAACGAATAGTATTGAGCGAAAGTGGAATAAATGAGTAAAAACTTCTTTGTGTTCATTTATTATTCGCGTAGCTATTATTCAGTATGAGACGAAATGGGCTAAATCTCATTAACATACAATCACAGGGCCATTATCTGGTAATGTGAACACATAGTAATATCACACATAAGGGGGCAATTGAATGGTCATCATGTGTGTTGAGAAACATATTACAGTTCAGATTCATATCCAAATAAATAATGTTTTTCGGATTTTTATTATCGCATTCAACATTTTTTCATCATATTTATCTATCAATACATATAAGTTATTATTTGAAAGAAAAATAGACAAAAGAAAAATGGAGCGAATTTTCACGATAATAAAAATCAGAAAAAGAGGATATTCTTCGACATATCTATAAACTATCTTTAAAAAAATATTCAGCTCTTAAGACTTACCCTATTATAAGAAATGGTATGAAAAAGAATATTCTGTATTCAGTTCTCAATTCGTTTGAGACTTAAGGACACAAATGTATGGTTAAGTTGTGTAAATAGGTTACTATCTCTCCAATAACTTCTTGGCATCAAGAGATTTGCGTGTCATCAGAATTGACCATCAGATGGAAATAATAATAATATTAAGAATAGTAATAATACTCGATGAGAACCAGAAGAGTCTATATGTGAGAGATATATAGTTTTTCTTCTTATTTTTCTAGAGCTAAAAATTCATGAGAAGGCAATAAATAGTAATGGATATTATGATAATATATTGCACTTCTTCTTCTCAAATACGAACTCTCTGTACATATAAATCCGTCATTCAATAGATGGCTATTTCATGAAAAAAATCCATTTTTCTCTCTTAATCTCTCATATATTCCTTTATTTCTTATGCAGTTTTTTCAACCGTTTCGTTCAATAGCTATCACAAACACACAAAATATTCTTAAATTCTTTGCAATCTTTTTAGTTTTATTCAATTAAAAGATTATTTCAGGCAAAAGAGCCGAAAATATCATCATATGATTATCTTTTTGATCTTATATATATGTCTATACAAATGTCTTATATAGAGATTCAGTTTATGGTTACAAAACGACTTCTCTGTTACTTAAGTAAAACCACTTCAAGTTCAACGAAAACTTTCACATAAACTTTGAGAGCAAAATACACATCAAAAACTAGTACGACTACAGACATACACAAAACCAAAAACACTATGAGCTATCAATTTTTCTCAGTCAGCGCTACCAAACAAATGTTTACAAGCTTTTCAGCATATATAGGAAAATAAGATTCACTTTTATAAATAAATGTTATGTTATGTAAGCCAATAACGCGTTTACAGCGCGAGCACTGAATCACGAATGATTGGAGAGTCAGAAAAATATACTGTTGAGGACTTTGGTTTTCAAGATCGCAGTTTTCAGTCATCTGTTTAGTTGTTATGCAACTTAACTATCGCTCACTTCGTGGTCTCTCTCTCTCTCTCTCTCTCTCTCTCTCTCCCCACCTTTTGAATTGTGATGTGGAGAGAAATATGTAATGACAGCTCTTTATGTGAACTTTGATAAAAAATTTATAAAAGATGTCAATATTTCTTATATTAAATTCAAATTTAAAAATTCTGTTAAAACATTTGATTTTTGTCCACTTTCTTAACCTGAATTCTAAGCGTTATTCAAAATATTGATTCTTTCTTATCATTAGTTTGAGGTTCAGTTTATCAAGTTTTTTGAATTCCAAATATAGTCATTATTTTTAAACTAATTTAGTTAAGTTCAATGTTTTTCGGATAAATTATTTTTAAACTAATTTAGTTAAGTTCAATGTTTTTCGGATAAATTATTTTTAAATCATAATAACTTAAGTATTTGGATAAAATATCAATCATTTCAAAGCAATATATTTGAGAAGCAGCAATGTTTTGATTAATATATTTGTTACTTTTCAAGTGATTGTTTTTAACATTGCTAGAAATTGGATACCATTGTGAAGGATGTATTTTATGCCAATTAGATATGAATTTTTTTATTCTAAATAAAACAAAACCTTAGAATTTTTAATTATACAATTATTTAATTATAATTTTTTTCTAACTTTTGAAATTTTTCACTGTGTTAAGTCATTCATTAATTAATTTTTAAGTTAATAGAAATTATATACAGATGAAAAGCCTCAAAAAGTTTCATAAACAGCTTAGAGAATAAGCTAATTTCACACTAAATGAGTTGAAAACTTGAGGGAAAAAAATAATTTTCATCCTTCAAACGTAAAGTTTAATTACATTTTATCCTCAATAACAATAGAGATAAAAAAAATGTTGACAAAAATCGTAATAATGGAGAAATAACACAAAACCACCTAATTTTGAGGGTAAGAATTAATAAACTAATAGACTGAAAGTTGGCCAATAGTGAGAAGATGAAGAATGAGAAATAAGTAGTACAGTAGTTAAAGTAATAGAGAAGCAGAACGCATAAAATAGCATTTATTCTTCTGGTTATTTCACTGGAAAGCCTCCTGTAAGCGACAGCAAAATATACCTCACGCTCCAGTGCTGATAATGTTATGGTTCACAACTGTTATTGTTTGGTCACTGAAAATGGTAGTTATAGCTGAATATATATGAATCAATGGTCCTAAAAAGGCATTAGTCGTATCCCATATACTGTATGAATTGAGTCCTTTTTACGACTTTAGATACATATATACAATGATAAGGCTATATATCTTGTAGTTCTAGATATGTGTTTCTTACATATCTATAATGTTAGATATTGTGGAAATGAACACCTTTTTTCGGTCAGCTATGAGATTATGTGTTGCTTTCAAGAAAACTAATAATCTATTAGTTATTCTGTATTTCTTTGCGATAGATTCAAAAATAATTCTCGTTTATTTCGAGCTCAAGTTGGAAAATATTCAAATTTTTGTAATTTATATTTTTTGATTTAAATTCTTGATAAACAATATCAGAACTTAACTTAATCCCAAAATTTCCACTTTTTAGGAATAACTTATATGTGAAAGCTTTGAAACAAATTCTTTGATTTTTTTTGTTAAAAGGAAAATATATCACTTGCAGAGAATGTTAACTTATGAAGAAATAGTTGAACAGTTAGAGTACAAAATATTCTTAATACAAACTTTGTTTCCCGGAAATATTCAACAAACAAATACTCAATATTTGGCAAACAGTAAGAGAGAAAAAATGCATTAAGAGTTAAAGCAAAAGCTTTTTTTGATAAATTGTTAATAAGAGTATTATTGATTTGGCGTAACACACATTTTGCTTTATGTGCTAACTTGTAAAGAATTTATGTAATACAACACCATTCGGAAAATGAAAACATTTTTTTCTATTCAACTTTCTTTTCATAGAGCTATAAATTAATAGAAATTAAATTAAGACATAAAGACATTGAATTCTGAAAGAGAGGTTTTATCCAAACTATAAAAAGAGTCACAAATCAAACTATTTTCAAATTGATATTTTTATCTATCAATGGATTGTTTTGTGTTAAGTCTTCCTTAAAAAGTAAATATTTGTACTTTTCAAATAAATCTTTGGGAATTTTTTCAATTAAGTTAACTTAAAATCAATGAAAACCTTGTTCTGAAAGTAAGGCTTTCAAAATGAATTGGATATTAAATCTTTTGTTTTTTATATTGCATTTTTGTCTGCACATAAAGTTTTATTCTTTATCTATTATTAACTCAGTGCTATCTCTCATTTGATTAAAAAGTATAGAGAAATATATGCAATAAATATTGATTTGTATTTTTATCTCTATATCAATTCATATAACATCAGTATCAGTAATAGAAAAATGTGTTATATTTAGTCACGAACAGGAATTTCTCGGGAAGTAATAAAAAGTGAGACCAGAAGCCGAATAAAGTAACATTTTTTCTACACGTTTTCACTCAAACCGATAAAAGGATTGAAAGTATTAATCAGAAAAAGTTTAACGAATCTCGTGTTTCAGTTTCAACTGATCTGACTTAAGGCAGTTATTTTTGAATGAATGTGAGCTCTTTTAAAATAAAATATGAACTAATATTTCATGGAATTAAAGTTAAATGGACTTACATTTTGTGACTATTAGTAAATAACCAAAAACACCATTCTAAAAATGATTATGACATCGAATAAATGTCAAGTTCCCAAATTACAGCTTTCCAATATTTTTATCGAAAATCACTTTTTTAAAAATTATTTATAATCCTAGTATTATTTCAAGAAAATTAAATTAAAATTTTTGAATTTAAGTTCTCATTATTGAATCAAGAATATTATTTATTTAAGTTTCAAATTCCAAGTTGAAGTACAAAGTTAATAATCAGGTAATTATCTTAAGTCTGAGAACAACTTAAGTTTCAAATTTACAGTTTCTTAAATTTTCAAATAATATAATGACAAAAATTACAATTAATTGCAATAGTATTTTAAAAATAAACTATTTTAATAAATTTCAAGTTTGCATAATTAGAACTTTGGAATATATCTTTGCTAATCAAAAAGCATTATTTTAAGTAAAATGAAAATTATTGAACTTGTCGAATATTAAATAGTGTTGAATTTGCCCCTAACTATAATTCGAATGATGAATGTAAGCTTCAATAAATGATAAGTTTACAAATTTACAGTTTTTCAAAAATTACTCATTATTCGAAAAATGAAGTTAAGTTATGATTTGTAATAAAATATGAGGCGAAATAAAATTCAATTTTATGTAATTCTTGATAACATCGATAAATACTAATTTATCATAACTTAAACCTTGAATAAAACTTAAGTTTATTTATATTTAGTGTACAATTAATATAAAATTTTTCTGAAATAAACATCTTTTCTACATGAATAATAATAAGTAAGTTTGTGGAAAATTGTTTTATCCAAAACTTGTATTGATTAAAAATAGAAAAAATATAAAAGACGCAATAATATTTCCATCTATTTAAATTAATTTACACATACAATCATGTGTAAACATATAGTTACACATTTACACCTTATAAAATTTTCTGATAAAATAGAATCATAAGATACTAATACTAAAATTCAGCATAAAATTTATCATCATTGATATCAAGAGTCAATTATTCGAAAAAAAAACTTAAAAGACAGAATATCTGAAAATTCTGATTGAAAATAAAATATGAATTTTTTTGAAAGTTTAGTAGATTTTGATTGAAAATTAGGAAAATAAGCACAAATTATTCTAACAAAATTTTCAATCAAAATTTATAAATGAAATTTAGCGCCAAGTTTAATAAGAAATCCGGAATGTCGGCCAAAAAAATTTGTTCAAAAATAGTTATAAGTTTGAGTAAATATAAAGTTTTCAAATTTACAGTTTGTATTATTCTTTTCTTTAATATAAAACAAGATAAAAAGTTAATACATACCAAAAAAATTATTGTATTTTCTGAATTTTTTCAAATGAATATCTCGAGAATATAAGAGTAATAGAAAAAACATTAATTGAATCATAACTATAACCACGTATAAGACATAAAATTATTTATTTACAGTTTTCAAACTATATGATAGTTTAGAATTCAAAATTTTATTCAAATTATTTTTTTAATCAGAGAAATAAGTAATTGGAACTAACAACACTTTCAAAAATTATCATGCTAATATTAAAAATTTAGAATATAATAAAAATAATGTTACTATTAATATATATATCATGTAAGATTAAATGACTATCAAATTTGCTTATCATTTTTGAACTAATTTTTCTCCGATAAAAATGAAAATTATTTCCTACTCAAAAATTATCAAATTATAATTTTATTTCGTACCTTTCAATTTTTATATAAATAAAGATTATAACCATCACTGAATAAAAATTCTATAAAATAGCTTCTAAAAATTTCTAGTTTGTTGGAAATAAAAATAATTATTCTATTCGAAATGAAATATCAAGTTCAGTGAAAAAATATATTTTTAATATGAGCTGCAAATTCCGAATCAGAGCCATTAAATATAAATTTTATGATCAAAATCAAGGCTCAAATATTTAAGAGAAGAGTACAGAAATAAGAATGATTAGAATCGGATTTAATCGTAAAGTTCTTGAACTTCGATTTTCGCTCATAAACTATTTTCGTCTATTTTTTCTTCTCATAATAAGTTAGAATTTATTCGTATAGATAAAAGCATCCCAAGAAGTTTTATGATATACTTTTTGAAGTAAAGCGAAAATAGCCTAAAAACATACACTTATGGACTACTGTATGTTCTTATTCCTCCGGTTCCGGGACTATATGTAGCTGAAAATAAATGATAGCATCATAATTGCCTACTCATAAAAATGATGTTCTCTCCAAGCTATCAATTTTAGATATTCAGAAATCGTTTTTTAAACTCTAATAATTAAAATGAATGGGAAAACAAAGTATTTAGTATTTATATCGTTCGGAATATTTCAGATCTTTCAATAATAAAAAATTTTAGAAAAATATTACATTAATCTGAATCTCTTAAATCACTTCTTAAGAGAAAATATTGGAACAAAAGTAGTTTTGATTTTTTTTCCTAAATTTTTTTCGGATAAGAAGTTTTTCTTCATTAAACTTTTGTATTGATTTTTGGTTTTGGTCTTTCTATTCAATCAAACGATTTCTTTCTAATCCAATCTTTATTTTTCTAATTGTGTGGCAGAGAAAAGGAAGTATTGGACAGCATTTCATGGCCTGCAATGAAATGTAATGCTTGGCTAAAAGTTAACCAAAAAGCTGATGGCTATTCAACTGCCAGAAGATTAGCGCCAATTCTCAGCTTATTTTCGCAAATATTTGTTATCAACTTTGCTGTAAATGACATTATCATTAGACCCTCGAAGTTGACAAATAATACTTAGGATTTACAAAATAATAAACATTTATTTTTAATTATATTATATAGTATTTCACTTAAATGCTATGTATTTTAATTTCATTATAATTTTAAATTCTATATTGAGTTTTCTATTGAAATCCTGAAAGAGTTATTTTATATTCAGGTGCATTCATATCGATTGTTCTGAAATAAAGATATGTTTTCAATATTAATTTTTAAATCAATTATACAAGTCTTCACTTAAATTTTTTTTTCGATTCATTGAGAAGAAGGCTGAAAATTCTTTAGAGACTGTTTTGCGATCATTGATGCCATAATTCTGTAAAATATTGTAATGTTCAACAATCAGATTTTTCTCTCAATTTTTCCCATATATTTGATCAATATTCCAAAAATGACTTTGAAAATTCAAGATTCAATACAATTAAAAATTAATACAATATAAATATATTATGCGAAAAATATATTTAATCATCAAAAAAGCTAAATTATGTACTCTTCAAATATTTTTATTACTCTTTCAGAACGAATTAGGGGTAAAGTAGAAGCTGAAAGAGTTACAGATTATTTTCTCTTATAAATCATCTCTCATTTGGTCTCATCATCTCTAGAATGCATCCGAGTGTGGACTAAATAGATAACAAGTAAGAAATACTTTCATATAAGAGGGGGAGAGAGAGAAAATCGTTTAAATAGGTATTTGACGATGTACTGCATCGCTAAAGATAATGAATTAAGAACTGAACTCATTAATAGACAGACAGTAAATATAAGGCGCGAAAAGCATATTAGATTAGGTGAAAAAAGTAGAGCTAATAATTCAATGAGATCTAAATTATTAAATAGGCGTTTCGGCAGTTATGAGACTTCGTGTTAGTATTATATTAAACGCTATTATATAGTGTTATTCTCTTATTTTATTATCTGATGAAAATTTATTTTTTCCTTTTCGCACTACGATATGAGTGAAATATTTTCACTTTTTCACACACCCAATCATATTAATAATAATAGAGGACTGATATAAATATGAGATTATTTATGTATAAATTATGTCGTTCTTTCTTTTAAGCTGTTTTATGCATAGATTAGAATTTTTGTTTGTTGAACATAACGAATATCTTATAATTTTTGATCAGTCGATGAACATCTTTTGGCCTCAGGTTTAATGCAAGAAATCAGTAGTGAAAATATCAGATTCGATTGAAAGTAACAAATTTTTTCAACTCAATTTTTAAAAAAAAATTTTTATCAAATTGTTTCATAAATTATTTTCCATTTGAGTTGCACTCCAAATATCTAATTAGAGTATTTCATTGAGGATTTGAAGAAATATTTTTTCAACAGAAGTACAGTCGGTATTAAGTACTTATGCGTTAATTTGGGATGTCTCTGATGCGTGAGAATGAAAATGCATAGTAAACTATAGAAATTCATAGTTCAATTTGAATGAGTACTTGCACAAGTACTTCAGACCTATTGTACAAAACACTATTTGGAAAAAAAATTAATAATGTTACTTTCCAACAATAATATAGCAATTAAGTCATTTGAATCTCGTAATTTCATTACAGTTTTATTTACAGTCTTTAAAATTTTGAGAATTTGTTTGGACTAAATATGAGAATCCATAAAAAAAATTTATCTACAAGATTTTGAAATTTTACTTCCATTAAATTTCTAAAATTTATAATAAACATATAAATAAGGATGATTTATTAGATTTTCAATTTAGTCAACTATTATATAAAAATATCATCTTTGCCAATGATTAAGATTAAGCAATCAATTCAAATAAGCTTAAAATTTTTTATTGTCTTTTCATGTAACACTCGAAGATTTCAAATTTTCTTTCATATCTAAATTATCTGCAATCAAATAAGTTAGATTAACATTTTTAATAGTTTACCATGAAGTTGAAAATGGAAAGTCATTGAACCTAAACATATACAGTGATAGTATTAGTTAAGATTCTATTAAATCCAACTGTTTCAGCAAAATTTAATTGAAAAAGTTTCAGTTATTGATCAAAAAGTCATTAAATCGAATCAATTAAGAATTGTGCCCATTAAGTAATGAAGTTTGAATATTAATGCTTTTCAACAATATCTTTGAGAGACTCATCCTTAGTGTTAAACACAATGATAATCAGTAGCTGAAGTACGAAATTATTTCTTAACCTCTGTTTTCAGTGTCGAATCACTCAATTTTAAGGTCAAAGGTTAAGGTAAGAAAAAATTTCATTATATTTATATTTTGGCTGAATTTTTTCACGATTCAGAATTTATTCAGAAAAAAGTTAATTAATAATTAATACAAACCCCAAGCGTAAAATTTCATTAAAATTGTGTTCTCACATAATAATGAGCAAAATATTTTATAATGAAAACAATTATTCAATAGATTTAGTTACAGGCAAATTGAATAACTGTTTTTACAGTTTTCTTGTATAGTCAGGAAAGTATATTGATGCCGATGAGTTACGCCTTTCCGCCATCATTTTGTTCTGAGATCTATTGAAATCACGTGATAAACGAGCCAATCAAATGCAAAAAGGCCTAACTCACCAAAATTAATATATTTTCCTGACTATATATCATTAATACCATATTTTTAATAACTTTGCATTTTCGCAACCCATTTTTCGAAAGAATACCCAATATATTTATTAGATTTAAAATACTGAATAAATAATTTTATTGAAACATTAGTTGTTTGTAAGAGAAAAAGAAACATTTTGAAACTGATCGATAAAAAGGAAAAACACTTAAAATGTATCGAAAACCATAAATATTAGATGTTATGATAACATCTTCAATTCGATAATTTCAATGAATAACCGACAGAGTCTAAAAATTCTAGTTTATTTAAACCTCTCATATTATATTCAATAGTTTGTCGTTTTATTTTCTCATTTAAGTCACTATACATTTTTTGATAATTGTTTTCAAAAATGGGTATATTTTTGAAAGAGGGGTTTCAAAAAATGGGATATAAAAATAGTTGAAAAAGGGGGCTCAAAAAATTGAGTTTAAGCCATGTCTATAACTTATTATTTTTATCCAAATTTTTCACCTGCATTTTTGATCGTATACAATAAATATTATTAATAACCTGTGAAAAGGCTTTAAAACTCAACTAACTTTTAAAGAATATTTTTTATCCTTTATATTGAATTATAATATTCGAGAAATAAAAACTTGGATTAAAGTATGAATTCAAATGAATATCCATTAACTACAAACTGGAAAACAAACATTATTCACCTAAAAGGCATTCAATGAATAAAACATATACTTAAAAAACATGATGTATTTGCCAACAAACACAGTAAAAGCATTTATTTTCCTTCACTTTTGTGTAGTTTTTCTTATGTTTGAGTTTCTTTTACCTAAATTTTTGTACTTTTTTCTATCATTTTCTTTCGATTCATAGCTCGAAGCGCTTTATTTCCTGTCTCTCGTTCTCATTCATACTCTCTTTTATTTATCTTATATTATATGAAAAAATGGTATTACTTTTATTTGTCTCACAGTTTTTTCTTGAGACTAACATTTCTATCTTAACACTGAATATATTCTTGTAGTCATTCATACAGATCTCTCTCAATTCAAATCAGAGATAATTTTTTTGCTAAGCTTTAAATTGCAATCGAGTTTAAATGTAAAGTCATGTGAACAGAAAAAGAGACAATTGAAACCTCATAAAAACAAAGGAATGAGAAGTGAATGTTTTTACGGCCCTATGGTATCGATTGAATGGCATCAATTTTAAGCTTATATTGAGACTTATTTCAATAACAGTTCAAGAAACAAAATATTCAAATTAATTTGGGATTAAAAATTGGAAAAAGAAATAAAGTCTTTGAAAATGTTTGAAATTGAATAAATATAAGGTTAAAAGTCTTTGGAATTTGTGAAAAAATTCTAATTGGTCTCATTATTTACTTGAGTTTATTTTAAAATTTCAACCGATATGAGAAAGCCTCATAAAAAGACATTCCCTTCTGAGAATACATAATGTGAATAATGCGAATAATTAAACTCAATAGAGACTTTAAATTTTATTTTCAGTTATCTTGACTTTTTAAATACTTAATGAAGATAAAATTCATTAACTAATATCCCATTCAAACCTTGAAAGCACTCAATAAATAATTTAAATCTTTTTTGTATATCTTTTGTCTGATAATTAGCTCAACCCTTAATTAAACTGATTTTTTCTGTGCGACATAGAATTTAAACATAAAATATCTTAATTTCTTTTTCTTTTCCCCTCAAAGATATCACATATTAACTGAATTGAATTTTAATTTCATGTCAGGTTTAACTGCAAGCTCTTTGAGAACAACATTTTTCAGTTTGTTTTAGAGTTATTCCTC
The DNA here is from genome assembly GCA_034694065.1 of Camisia spinifer. Lineage (NCBI taxonomy): Eukaryota > Metazoa > Arthropoda > Arachnida > Sarcoptiformes > Camisiidae > Camisia > Camisia spinifer. Next base: position 43,293 of record JAQFXV010000014.1, read on the forward strand.
TAATTAGTGAGGATTTGATATCTCTTTTGGCAAATTGTTTGGCAATGAAATAGTTTAGACTTATTAAGTCTTCAATTGAATCAAAATAATTAGTCAAAAATTTTGACTCATATATAGGAAGCGATTTTTAAAAAACGAATTGATCTGAGCTTACATTTGATTGCTTTTAATTAGAGAATTCCGAAAATCTGATTTATTTTCTGCTGATCAGACCTGAAATTTCTAAACAAAATTTAATGGATGAAAAATGTTCAAAATATTATTTATTTAACTAAATTTTTGTATGACATGAAAATAAGATAATTTTGGGCTAAAAATATAATCCAATCATTTAATCAAACATTTTTATCCATTGATTTATTATCTCTTGAGCCCTAAGATAGCAAAAAATTTAGAAATCCTGCTCTACATGAAAATAATTAGTGGTGAAAAAATAGAGCTTTGATTCAGTTTCCAAAAGTTATCTATAATTTCATTATTAATGATTAAAGCAATTCAAACAAGTAATAATTGGCAGTTAATAATTTATACCTAATGTTCTGGATGTTTATTTAAGTACTTAGTGTGTAGTTTTATAGATAATATCAATTGAAGCAATAGATCAATAATTATTTTAATTATTGAGATTGAAATTGAAGATAATTTATAAAAGAAAAACTTTGAAACCGATCGCTTGGCCTTATATTTAGAAATCTATTAAGTCTATGGAGTCTAACATTTGATCTAAAGATCAATTTAAACGATTTGAGTGTTCTTTAAAGAAGATTTATATGTGAATGCGTTTGATATCAAATGTCAAATATTAAATCAAACACCAAATACATGACTTTTGAGGTGCACTGACTCTGATTTTCTGATGTTTTATCAATACTTCTTGAGATGTTTTAGTTATTTTTTTCCTCTTAAATCAGAATAAAAAACTTTTTAGATCTAAACTTAAGTTAAGTTTTCTGTCAGCGAATAGTAGTTCATAATGTTTTCTTTCACTTGTTTTATAAATTCAATAACAGATGATTTGTAATCTAGTGTTAAATAATTGATGAACTTTTAAGTTAAAACTGAATTCAATTAACCCTAAAGTTATTTTGACTATAAAAAAAAGTTTACATTCAATTTGAGATAAGTTTCTAAAAAGTATCATAATATTAAGCATAAAATCCTTGAAACTTAACATTTAAAAAGTCATGAGAAGGAAAATTAAAGTTAAATCTTTTTTGTAATGAAGATAACATAGAGTAAAGTTCCATAAGTTTTAGAATAATTTATTACTTTTTTAAAAGTTGAGCGAAAATGAGACAAATTTTTTCTGATAATGAATGGAATGCATTTTCTAAAAAATTTGATGAATGGAAACGATCGAAATTTCATTAAATTACTTAAAATATTTGAATAAATTTTTGATAATTCTGTGATAGTATTGAGACTTATGTAAAAATGAGCTCAAATTGACGTATATTTTAGAACTGATAAAAGTAATAGTGGTTTAAAAGTTCGTTGCATTTAAAGCTGAAACTGAAGGTTAGAGTGAAAAAAGTTAAAACAATAATTTTTTAAAATTTTTATTATTATTAGTTTTCAAAGTAATTAATCTGAGAGATCGTGAACTTAATATTGCGATCAGAAAATGATATGTGTTTTGCATAATTCGTGACAGATTTGCTGTAAAACGCCTTTAAAACTTGCTATGAATTAAAGGATGAGACGAATAAAACATAGTTTAAAAATAGATAATAAGGAGTATTAAGAGTGAGATAGAGTTGAGGCGGAGTTGAACACAATATTGCAAACAAGTTATAGTTTGCTAAAGAAATAAAAAAAGTTATATAATGAGACCATAAGTGAAAAATACAGTAGTTTTGAATATATTTAATATTTTTATAGCTAGTTCTGGATGTCTTCTTATACGAAATTTACAGAACCCTTAAGGCTAAGCCTCTAACGAGTAGTGACTATTTTTTTAACCCAGGATTTCATACTTATGTATCCGACTATTGAAGATATAATCAAAAAACCAATTAATTGTTATCTTCTATTGTGTAACCGTTGAGTGGTTTAACATTAGATCTTTGTAAATAGGTTTTCGACTTTTATCGGGAGTCATATCATCATAACTATCGTGTTCAGTGCCATCATTTGTGGTCATCATTAGCAGATTCCTAACCATTCACTTCATTCTTATGTTTGTTAACTTTTTATTTTATAACAAGAATTCCAATGAATAAAACACTTGAAAGCTTTTAAGACATAATATTCTCAATAAAATTACTGAAATATTCGTAATACAGAAGCGGGAAATGTGTGCAAATTTTTACTTTGATCTCTTGCTGACAGATTATATCAGTTTTTACAGGATTTTAATAACTTGTGTTGAAAGAACTTAAAGAATTTATATTCATTTTTATGCTTTTCTACTGTTCAAACTCATTATGATTTATAAGGATAAAAATTATTTATTAGCCTTAATTTCAATGCATTTTTAACATGTTTTGAATTTGAATTAATAATTAATTTTTTATTCTTTCTTTACATACATAACACTTGTGATACATAACACAAGAATTAATTGCAATACATGAAAAACTTCTTACTCTTATTAGAAATTCAAAAAAAATATTGATTATCATAAATAATTAATGCCTTAAAACTGATAATAATTACTCTATTGATAAGCCATTAATATAAGGTGAGAGAAAGGGAAGGCTCGATTCCCACCCTTAGGATAATTATAAGGAAAGAATTAAAATTGTCTTTCAATGAAATTCGATCAGTTTTTAATGAAAAAAGTATTCAACAGGTGATTGTGAATCACGTTTATTAAGAAAGTTCGTAAATATAGCCTCTGTTTATCTCTTGAGCTCTATTGCCTTTAAGGTAGTTCATCCTCCCTCTCACCCAATATTTGATAAATGATCTTAAAAATGTTTTTCTTTTGAAAAGCTGCTCAAAATGTTAATAGCGTTTTGCATAAATTTTTTATAATTTTTTTCTGTAAAAACAGTGGCGTAAGTCTCTGTACACTATTCAGTAGTTCGTAAAATTAGTATCTATTTATATTTTGATACTTTAATGAAGTTTTTTTCATAAAAAATTCGTTTTCAAAAAGATATAAATTTCCAAAATTGTTTGAAGAATTAAAACATACATTCTTATGTTAAGACCAAAACAATTCAATTTCAATTAGAAATGGATTGTTTTATTCTTTGACATACATTTTTACAGTTCTTGATTTGCAATTCAAATTAATTATTTGTTTGGTTTAATTATTTTGAATATGACTTGAAGTTTGAGAAGTAATGTATTCAATGGCAATAAAATTGATAAATATTTGAAATTAATTTTTAAAAAAATTTATAACATCTAATTTAATTATGATCATAAAAATACTAAAACTTCAAAAAAATTTACAAAATAATATTTGATAATAATATTTTAAAAAGTATAGCATAAACTATTTTAAAGGTAATTTATTTGCTTCACTATTTTTCTACGCCACTGTTTCTCAAGAGAAAACTTAATTTTAGTCATATTTTTATTGATAGGGGTATTAAAAATGAGTTTCTTATCTTAAAAATAGTGATTTCGCTGTCAAATAATAACATTTTTTGGGCAAGAGTTCTTTATAACCAAAAAACGTTTTCCGCATAAGACTTATAATCTGATTATACGCCAGTATTAAGCTTAAAATTTATTCAATTTGAATCACACTTCATGTTAATTATAATAATTCTTATTTATTATAATTTCATAAGTGTTTTCCAATTTTGTTTCTGAAGATTATTTGACGTAAAGTTAATCTAAAATTATGTCATTTTTATTCATTTGGAAAAAAGTTCCAAAATCTCAAAACTGTTTACGTGATTATATTATTAACTCATTAACGGAATTAAGTTGAAGACTATATTAACTATACATTCGAGAGTTGAAAGAATATTAGAAAATTTTTTATATTGAATAAAATCATTTTTTCCGCAATTTTTCTTTTAAAAATTTGAAAATCTGTATCAAAAACTTTTGAACTCATAGAAATATTTGCTATAAATGAGAGATATTTATATAGTATTAGAGAAAAAAAGCTAAATAAGAGTTTTATTGGTTGACATACTATAAGTCATTAAAAAGTTGGAGACTCGCGAACACTAACCATTAGATCAGACCTTAAGGCAAATCAACATCAAAATGAAGTTAAAGTGAATGCTTATCATTGACTAAAAGTGTGGTTTAAATAAAAAGATAGTAAAATGTTTGAGAACAAAACTTGTTTTCGAGCGAATAGTGGAACAAATGCAATAAAACAATTTTTAAGAATAATGAAAATCTGTTGGAAAGTATTTTTTCTGTCATAAAATCGATACTTAAAACTTTCATACAGTTTAAAGTACACTAAATTTTTTTTGAAGTGCAAATCATAATAAATAGCTTTTAAAAAAGTACAGAATTATAGCGCTTGAGTATAAGAACTCTAAAGATATCAAAAACTTGTAAAATGATAGGCTTTTTGTTGAGAAATTAAATGATAATAATTTCTCGATCGCAATAAAATTCGTTAAAAGTTTTCAATTAAATGAAAAAGCAATAGAAATCTGGAATTTATTGCTTAAAACACTTTTCGAGAAATATATAAATGACTTTTTCAAGTCTTAAGGATTGAAATCCAAAAAAACATTTATAGTGTATATTAATCAGCATTAATCAGAAGTGCATTAAAACTTTTTTCTAGTATTTCATTGAATATCAAATAATTTGCTTACATATTAATGATTTCAATTAAAATTTTTGATAGATTACAGAATAATTAAAACACACTTATAAACAGTTTATTATATCATTTAAATGTTTTAGTGCTTTTCTAGAAAACTAAAGCCTTTATTCAGAGTTTCAGAAGAGGTCAAAAAAATAATTTTTAGTGCTTTTTAATGAAAGCTTATCTGACAAAAAAACTGAAAGCTATAAGTAATGAATGATTTATTGGATAAAATGAAAAAAATTTTCAAACTACTTTAGTCTGATTTCTAACAAAAATTGCTTACAATTATTTAAAAAAAAACTTTAGAGAAAAGTTAACCAATAGATAGTTATCATTTTGAAATTTCTTTAACATGAGTTCCAATCAAAAAGTATTAAAATTTAACAAATTATCGTTTAAAATATGGAAAAATAACTATTTTTCTGTAAACTTGATTTTTCAGTTTTATAATGTCTTTAGTCTTGAATTAGACTTAATGTAAAAACACTATAACATAATTCAGGTTCATAAGAGCCTCTCAAATAAAAATAATGTGAGAATTTCTGGACTCCGAATGTCTTATCATTTAAAACCATCATTTATACCACAAATAAGTGTTCCTATACTTAACAGTTCTCCAGAAGAAGGCCACCCATTATTGAAAAGTAATAGATAGCAAACAATTTTTTGTTACTTTAGAAAATACAGATTAAAAACTTTAAGCCAACAGTTTTGTTAGTTTTCTTCGAAAACCATTAGTTTTGTATAGTTTTTAGTTTGAAAAAAGCGAGAAAAACTTATCGGTAAAAATCCTAAGAAAATAAGCACTAATTTATGTGATTTTATCAAAAGCTAATGAATAACTCAAATTTCAATTAACAGTATTACTAAGAATATAAAAATTATTTTTCTTCTAATTAATGATTACTTTTCCTTAAAATCTTTTTAATTTTCAGATTTATTATCGTTTGAAAACTTATTTTTCTAGTAATAAATAAATTCGAAATTAGATTATGAGAAACATTGAAGTACTTCTAAAGTGATTCACTTTTCTTAAGCTCATCTTTTTATTGATTGATTGACTTTTTTCTTCGTGATCATGATTTTAATTAATAATTAGTAACCCTTTTATGGGTTCCGACGGCAGTCACTTTGACATTAGTCTGATGTCAAGTATAGACATTAAAAGAGTAGACATTCCTATCATTTTCAAAAGTCAATTAGGAATCAAGTTTAGGGAAAAATATCTTTAATTGCGATTATGATGTCATTGAAATAATTAAGTCATTTAATTGTGTTTAATGAGAATGACATCAAGTTTTATGGATTGATAATGAAATCTGAACTCAAACTTAACCTTTAATTGCGAGCTATTTTGCAATAAATATTAAATTATTCAGTTTAATGGCAATGAATTTATACTTTTGAAACTTGATTTAGATATCATTTCGAAATGTAATACTAATAAAAGAAATTTTTTTTGCATACGTAATGAAACTAATAGTTAATTCATGTATTGATGTAATTATAAAACAAAGATATTATCGTTAAATATGTTGAAAATATTTATGAAAATTAGTAAAAAGGGACTGAAATGTTTTGAAAGTCTATTAGAAATAAAATCTGAATAAAAGCTATTAAATTGATTTAAGAGGAATTTTTGCGATTGTATAGCAATATAGAGAATATATAATATTCGTGATTAGAAGTACTATTCCTTTGAGTCAAAATAGGGATTCACTTCTAAAGTGTGTGCGAGTGAGTGACTGATAGAGAGCTAGAATGAAAAAAGGGAAGCTTTTCTCTCTTCTTATTTTAATGCCTTTAAGCCATTGCACGCGTCTCTCAATCTAGTAATAAATGATTATAAACTTTCGAAAGACATTTTTTTGGGCGCCACTAGAAGTTCATTCTCAGTCACTATTTTTACATAAGTAAAACTTTTTTTTTATAAAGGGATTCAGCTTTGAGATCAATTTAGTGCACACACACACCTGCCTCTGAATTACTTCACTCTTATTTTTCATTTTAAGGTTTTGAAAAGTTAAGAGAAAAAAATTAATGCTTTAAAGGTATGTACAGTAGAAATAGTGAAGTCTTATGAGACATAAAAATAAATTTAACGTCATTTTTAGTTTGTAATAATTTTTTGATAGACATAAACATATCTTTTACACATGATTCGCGTGCTCTTTAAGAATTCTCTCTCTCTCTCTCTCTCTCTCTCTCTCTCTCTCTCTCTCTCTCTCTCTCGCTTATGTTTTCAGAGTTAATAATACTGAAGATAATCGATTAATTTGAATAAAATTATTAGTTTTTGTGCTAATGAAATGTCAAGAAGTTTGAAGAATCACTTTCTATGCTCTCATGTTATTTGAGTTGATAATTAGAAAACAGGATATTTCTATGATTTAAGGCTTAATATACTTCAAATTCTAAAAGTTAAGAATAAATTCTAACAATTGATGTCAGACAAAAACTTTCCACAATTAAATGGGTGTAATTAAGAAGAGTTCAATTTTTTGAAATAACGAATTTTAACTGAATACCAATCATGAATTATCAATCAGTGAAATGCTAACAAACTGTAAGATTTAAATGAGGAAAAATAATTTTGTTTATTTAATTCATGACCAAAATTACTTTTGGAATTTTAAATTAGTTCAGTTTTTTTAATTATATTTTTTATTGTTTAGGTATGAGTAAAATTTTTTATTATAATAGTTAGATTGAAAAATTAAAGTTATTACCAGTTAATTCATTGACTTATTCGAAATTTCACTGCTTTAAAAATAGATTTTAATGAAAATGAATCAAATCAAATATTATATAATGATTTTTGTTGTTAAGAGAAATGTAGAAATATTGTATTCATGCAAATAAATATAATATGAAAAATGTGAATTCAATGAAAATCAGTTTTATGTTTCATAATTAGATAATTTGATTGAGTTTTTCAAATACTTAATGCTGTTTAGGTTATGTTCGACTCATTTATCAAAGAAATTTTATTCCTACTGCGATTAATTAAGTTTCAATCATATTATTATGTGATCGAAAATTTCTTACTGCATCATAAACTTGAAAATTCATTTATACTTTTTATATAACCTATTGGTTAAAAATTAAATTAAAAAGTGCTTAAAATTGAATTTTCAAGAAGTGAAGCCTTAAATTATTTATATTTTTCATTTGAAATAATATTTTATATTTTAAAACTGCAAATGATTAATAGTGACATTTTATAAGTTGAATATTTTAATTCAAAATTAAAGTATTGGTATAGTTCTGATCTCAATAAGTTTTCAAATCAAAACAATAAGTCTGCTTTACTCAAAATTTTTGGTCGGTTCTAAGCTTTTAATTGAAAATTATTTTTCATTGCGACTGGCATAAGATGGTTGACCGCATTTAATGCAATAACTATATCAATTGAATCATGCACATTTAGTCTTGTTCAATTTAATAATTATTATTTAAGTACCAAATTCCTAATAATTGTATTTGAATCGCAACTAACATGTAAGAAAAGAAAAATAATATTCAAGTAAAAGCATAATTGAATTCATTTTTATCAAATCTTAATTCGTGAAAAATGAAGATCCTGTTACAGTTTGCACATTAGAACAATACAACAATATGTTATCAATCATAATCATTATCAATAAGGAATTAAAATACTTTTTTTGCTAAGATTTTCTCCTTATGCATAAATTATAAAAGAAAAATATTTGAATTCTCTAAAAATGCAAAATCGAATTATTCTAGTCTGCTATAAAATTTTCATAGATTTGAAGCATTTATCAAAGTAATCCACCTTTATATACATGTACATAAAAGAATCACTGGCCTCTATTCAGGCCTGGAGTCTATTAATTTTTCTGACCAGCCGAAGAGTTTGAATAAAATGCATCAAAACAAAGTGAAATTATTTTGAATATAAATAAACTGTAATTCGAAATAAATTGATAATTTTTTAATATGTACTGCCAGTGATTATACAGTAATTGGAAATCTACAAGTAATTTTTTTATGACAATTCAATAATCAATATATTTAAATTGCAAAATTTTTGAAAATTAAAAATAATATTCTATTTTAATAAAATTCGAGTTAAAAAATAAATTCATAATCGACTAACTCATTGAATTTTTGAATAATTTTAAGTTGTATTTCCCTAAAAATTCATATATAGAACACTAAATACTCATGAAAAGCTTTCATTACATCATGATTTTATAATGTGTGGTCTAATCTTTGTTTATCTATTCATATATTCATAGATTAATCAGCATTTTCTTAGATATAATTATTGTTTTTATGGATAAAACCAAACCTTAATTGCCATAGAAGTAAACGATTGAGAATGAGCTCAAACAGCAAATAATTTGTAGCTTTAATAAGAATTTACTATTCTTGACATGAATAAATTAATCTTAAATTCTGAATATCTATAGGACATTAATTTTAATTTCGTCTCAATATAGAAAGTGAACGATAGTCGAGTGCCTGAAATTCTTTTTCTTTAATATTTTACAAACACATTATTATAGAATTAAATAATACCTGTTTTGTTCATGAGTTCTGAAAATATTTTCCTTGTTTGACAACTAAATAGTAGCGCAAAATAGCTTATCATTAAAATGATATTATTTATAAGCTTGAAAAAAATTCAACATTCTTTTGAACATAAGTTATTATTTAAAATATTTGTATAAATATTATAATCAATAAAATCTAATTTTCAAACTATTTGAATTCTTTTCCTGAAATATTTATTGTCTTATAGTTAGGATATAATTGACAGGCTTTGAAACTAATGTGAAATTTTAAATGTATTTTTTCAAACAGAATGAAATTTTGAAACTTAATGATCGAATTTTTCTTTCGAAATGACTTAAAAAATACTTTGATTTTCAGTTAGTCTTGACTTATATTTCAAAATATGATATAATGCCAAACAAAAAATTTAAAGACAACTCAAAGTTATAGTTAAAAGAATAGACCGACTGTTAGCATGTTTGTCATTTAGACAATTCAATTGAGTATAAGCTGGATAAATAAAAGTTCAAAATGTAATATTTGAATTAAATTTTAATAAATTTCCAAAAATGGATGGTTGAATATTTCCTCTATTTAAAAACTCAAAAGTTTAGGAGCTATTCATTAGATTAGATTAAGAAACGCAAACCAAACACAAACCTCAACTCTGAATAATCTAAAATTTTAACTTAAATGACTCCAAAAAAATATTTTTAATTTCTATTTTCTTACTTGAAATTTCTTATACATAAAAGATGAAAATTGCATTCATTTTTGAACAAAATTATGGCAAATGTTAATATATAGCACTCATGATTTCGAATAATTCAAATTTTATACAATTTATGAAATAATTGCAATTTTGAACTGTTTCTGTCGCACATCAAAAGTTGACCCTCACTTGAAAGGAGTGTTTCTCACATTTGACTGCATAAACATTGACTATAAGTTTGTGATTGATTATAAACTTTATAAAAGAAATAAATTTTATATAAGTGGTAAAGTAATTGACATAAAGGTATACACTGTAACTCACTCTTACTGTTTAATACAGAACACATTATTTAAGTGTAAATATTATAAACTAACAAAAATATTCCAATAAATAATTAATTAATGAATAAAAAGCTATTATTCATAAAAAAAATTCGTAAAAGAATTATCGAATACAACTATGATAAGACTCTAACAAAAAGTTACACAATGAAGACCTAAACCTGAGGCTTTACTGAAACATAAGGTTTTTCATTAAGATTAGACAAATCAAAATTAGGACAAAATTTAATTTCTCTGAAGTATTGAAAACAAGAAATTAATTTTCTTTGTCTGAAGGAGTTATTTTTCTAAAATAAAATTATATGAATATTTCGTATAGGAATGAAATTGTTAAGAAAAGTTATTAGCTGTGTAATTATGGGGCTCTTTCATTAATTCTTAATATGTATTCATAAATATATACGACAATTAAATGATTTGAGGTTATCATTCAGAAAGACTAGAAAAAAATATATGATACTTTTCATGCTTGAAAACTCAAAAACTCGGAAATTATCACTTTCTTAATATAATAATTAAACAACCTCTAAATCTTTAAGAATCTTTATCAATAACATAATTAATTCAATTAATGAATTGTTTACAGTTTTTCGAAAAACCTTAAGAGTGAACATATAAAATATTGCTTAATATCAAGATTGAAAACTCAAACACTCTGAAATTTTCCAAATTTAACAAACTTTATAAACCTCAAACTTTTAGAATCTTTGCCATTTACAGAATTAGTTCAATTGATGTATTGATTACAGTTTTTTTAAAACTAGAAAAATCTTAAGATTGAATATAAAATATTACTTGAAGTTAAATTTTTTAAAGCTAATTTAGTTATAGTCTATTGTTCAAAATTTTTGTCTGATTAGACTATTTGTATAATCTCTCCTTCCGTTAATTTCATTCCAAAACTTGATTGAGTTTTCAGACCTGATACAAGGCTAAATTCAATTGAATTTCTGAAATTCGAAAACAACTTTATTCATCAATTCAAAGAATATCAGAAAATCCAATATAAAAAAAGAAAGTTTCAAACAAATAATTTCAACAAATATAAAGCTATAATAATATTTTTACTTGTGTTACACTTATCTACAAAACTAGTGACCACTAATTCATGCGAATCGCATGACTGAAACCTAAAAAGTTTATAACATTGAGAAAAAATTATTACTTTATTCATAATGATTATGAACTTCTCATTGAATTTTGTTTTGTTGTTTGAAAAAAGAATTTCAGTCAACCACTGAAGCGAATCCTTTAAAAACCAAACCCTAATTGATAAAATCTTTAAGGTCTGCATATTTTTGATTTAAGTGAAAGACATTTTTCTGAAAGTTATTTTTTGATTATAATAATATGATAGTCAAAGTTACCGGCGATTCAACGCATGCAAATCGAGTTTTTTGTATCGAGAAAGTGTAAGATCTAATTATAATCATTATAAAAAAGGGTTCATCATCTTTATCATTATATAAATACTAGTCTTGACTTATAATTAAAATACTTTTGAGTTATCGAAGTATATCAATAGTAAGAATTTATTTTATTTCATTTCATTTATTATTTTTTGAAGACTTTTTGTTTATTCATTACTCAAATTATAGTGAATTTTTTAGTTAATCTTTTATCAAATATCTGAAAAATTACATAAAACTGAAATTTTTACTTAAGCTACAAATTATTGAAAGTTTATAACAAAATGTTTAGATTCATATCAGTTTAAATTTTTTTTTTGAATGAATTTCTGGATAATATCTACACAAAAATAATTAGATGAACATATTTTATGGTGTAATTAAAAAGTTTCTGAAGAAAATTCATGACTAAAAATAGGGAAAAACATATTTTATATAAATTTATAGTCGAGAACATGTAATGAAAGAGTAATTCTAAATACTATTTAACTCAAAATGTCATTTTCAGTCATTAAGTAATCTGAAAATCTCTTATTTACGTAACATTAAGAGAAATGGAAACAAACCCCAAACAAAAATCTTCAATTCTCATGAGGACAGTCTCATTATCAGAGATAATATAACTTAAGTAAAGAGTAAAGAGAGTGAGAATACAAGAAATAGAGGAGAAGAGAAATTAACGACAAAAAACCTATTTTAGAGAAAGAGCTAATTTAGCGATAATGAGATTGAAACGAATGCGAGACATATATTGCAAATGAAACAAACTTTTTGAAACTTTTCTTTGTGTTTGATTTGTCTTAAAAAAGAAAACATTTTGAAAACATTTATAAGCTTATTAAATAGAGAAAAAAATATGTTTAGCTTTTTAATCCGTTTGAATTTACTTCAAAATTAACATCCTATTGAATAATCGAATGTATAATTGCTTTAAAGAACTGTTTCTGAAGTAAAATTTTTCTCGATTCGATAGTTTCAAAAAATTGGATCAAAAGTTTATTGAATTTTATAAAGAAAATTATGAATACAATATATTTCAAATGAAACAGACTTTTTGAACTTTTCTTTGTGTTTATATAGCTTTATGTTTAATTTGTCTTAAAAAAGAAAACATTTTGAAATTTTTTGCTCAATCTAAGTATCATTTTAATAGCAAGTTATAATAAATTCAATCTCAAGACTATTTCTAGGATTAAACAATTTTTGGTGATTTTAAAAACCATTCTTGAATTCGATTCATCTGAAGAAAGGGTTGAGCAATTGAAAAGCATCTAAAACTTCTATAAAACTACTTGTAGAAAGTTTTCTTATTTTTTCAAATTATTTTCTCATTCATGTAAAGTTTTTTAAATCCTCAATCATTTGAATTTTTAAAATTTCACAATTTCATTGATATTATAGTAAACGGTTGTCATTAGTGACCACTCAAAATGTTTTATAACAAAAAAGTCATTGAAAATAAAAGTTTGAAATAATTTAGAAAATGAAACATTTGATGAGTATTCGCATGAAATAAGTTATGCAAAAATTACGATAATTTCTATTATCATCAAAAGTGAATTTATTTATGACCAGCAGATAGTATAGGAAACAGAGGGAAAAAGAGTACGCACGCGATGACAACTCATCTGATTTATTAGTCAAACAATAGGTTACGAGGAATAGATAGAAAAAAGTTTTCTATCGATTTCAATCTTGAATTGAAAATAAGAAAATGGTTAACAAGAGTACGAAAAATAACGCTAACTATAGATGTAATGCAAAGTTCAGCACAAAAGTTGAACTGAAGTGCAATAGTTTGAAGAACAGAATCACTATTGAGTATTGAGAGCTATCAGAAGTGCTTTTTCACCAATTTATTTCTCTCGTTGTCTTTTATATTCGTTTTTCTGTAGACCTCTTTAGGGGTCTTTAGTATTAAATTGGTTGTGATCTTAGTCTTGCCTCAGGCTATACTTTCTCTTTAAGCTTTACTCAACAGAATTTTTTTTCTGTTTTTTGAGAAGAATCACATTATTTTTAGTCCTATTTTGCCGAAAATATTCTGAACCCTTATTTAGAGATATAATGCGATGGATTTGATCGTAATGGAAAAGTTGATAAATTCTATAAATGAATATAATTTTGAAAATAATGGTGAACAGGATTAAATCGTAAACGCATTGAAAATCTGATTTAACAAAATCATTTCTATTAAGAGGAACATAAAAAACTTAACGGTGAAATGTCTTAAGCCTTAATAAAATAATGGTAGAATTATTTCATTTCAGTTCACGAAAAATTAATCAGAAATCCCTCATTTTAAAGAACTGTAAATCAATAATTTGCGATAAAAATTATGTTACGATTGAGCAAAAAAACTAATGAATAGCTTAAGTATTATACATAAATTAATGGCACTTCATCATTATTTTTAAATTTAATTTTTCAATTAAGTTTTTGAAATCAATATATGATATCAACCATGTTTGTTATTCTTTTTGAACTCTATATATAAATATTTCAAATTGTTTTAAATAAAAAAATAACTTCAATATAAGAATAAGTGGTGAAATTATTAAATACTATCAAAATTTAATATTGATCTGGAATAATAAAGATAAGGCATTTATGTATCCACACAATACAGAATTGAGACTCAAATTAATTCTTATAAAATCAAATAATATAAAATTACAGTTCAAAATAGAGACTCACTTGCATTTGAAAATTATAATGCTTAATGTTAAGTCTTCTCCAAGATTTGAATGTTTGATGCATTCATAGTTTTCTTATATCTGTTAGAATAATAGCTAATTCAAGAACTCACGCTATTTTGTCCAACAATTAATTTTTTTGTTAAGATCAAAACCATTTTATGTTCTCAATTTGAAAAAGATTAATGATAAACGTTTAAAAATTATAAACTGTAAGAAAATTGAAACAAAATATTCTTGTTTTTATGAAAAATCTAAAACTTAACAAAATGGAAGTTCAATATAAAATTCATTTTTAGTAAAATAACGAAATTATTTTTTACTCAAATAAAAATTAAGCGATTATTCGGTTAACTGGGCTTTCATTTGACTATCACTTTGTTTTCCTAACTATTTCTTCGCTAATGAACTGATATCTGCGTCTCTTTAGCGAAAACACAAACTTAAACAGAAAATGCATTGAAATTTGTGTTTCTCCCAAATGTCATCTCTGGACCAGAATTCTCAAAATAGAGTTATAGCTCATGATAAAGAGTTGTGAAATAAAGATAAAGAGAGTGTAATAGAAAAAATAGATGAGAGAAAATGAGATAAATAGATGTGATCTCTGATATGAATTCTTTATTTGATATTTGCTTTTATTGTGCGCATCAAAAGTATTGCACCCTTTTGTGTGCTTAAGATATTAGTAATTATGAGATAGACTAGAGATGAGAGCTCTATAAGAGACAACTGACTCGACCCTAACTTAATCATTAGCCAATACTTGATATCATTATATTTACGCAAATGACTATTGTCTGTAATGAAGAACTATAATTGTGGTCTCTATTTTGATGCAATTTTCTATTTAATTCAGGATTTTTGTTCATTTTTATTTGCTAGAAGTTTGAAACAATAGTAAAAGCAAAGTTCGAAAAGTAATTTATTCACTTTGTGATGATGATAGATATTGTTCATTATATCGGAAATTTTTTTTTTTATAAAAACAAACAAACAAAAAACAACAACAAAAAACAAAATTTTTTTCCATTTTTAAGAATATAGATTTATCTATAAATTATGCTAAAATTGATTAAACTTATAACAGTTTGTGAAATATATGCGTTTATAATTTTATTGATCAATAATATACTGAAAATTTTTAATTTGTATTTTCTGTGGATTTAAAAATAACTGATTGATAGAATAATTTGATATCTATAAATTCATACCATTTTTAATGAACGTTATAAAACATGAGAAAAGATATTCAGCCCATATAAAAACGGAAATTTATAAAGCTATGATACAACTTCTTTTTATGATTCTTTAAGTCTCTTATAACACAATTCGTTTGACTCCATTAATTCTTGAGTAAATCTCAAAGACTAAATTATTTTAAACTTTTGGGGAAAGGGTTAGCATTTATAGTTAGTATTCAACTCATTCAGTGAGCAATGAAAGTGATTCGTTATAATAATAAACTTTTTTATGCTAGAAATTGTTTAAGTTGTGTAATAAAATACAATAAAATAGAAAAAACGATTGATAAAAACATTTACATAGAGAACGAGAGGCAGAGAATTTAACCTATTATAACATAATATGTTCAAAGAATTATTATTAGAGATACACCTTATATGACACTATTTATCACTATTCGCTTCGTAAAACATTCGCAAAATTATCATTCATTGCATGACATTATATTACATTAGCGTTAATACATTTTATATTGTTCTTACTATTTCTACAACATTCATATTTTTTCTATTGTATGGATTGATCAGAAATCGAGTCGTAATGTATTAAGACTTTTCTACCGTTATTATATCGATATTTTTCAATGTTGTACTTGAAATGATTTTAAAAAAAGAATTTATTTTCTTACAAAAAATTTGTTAATATCTTAGAATTTATTATTAATAAAAAAAATTCTGACAATTTATAACTTAAAATCTTGAACTAATTTCTGGTAAAATACAGTGCAATGATTTTCTAGTTTTGAATTGAGGAAAAAATTGGATATTCATTAAACTGTGAAAATATTTATACAAAAAGTTCATAAATCTGTTTCACTGTATATCAAACCCTATTTCCTAAACTCCGTTAAACTAAAAACAATTGCAATAATAATAATGACTCTGAGCCTGAATGCACACCAACAACAATACATATTCAGTTCAGTATCCCTTGAGAGTGACCAATGGTTTAGGCATTAATAATAAATATTGCATTTATTTTGTAGGAGTTAAGAGAATAAGAGAGAAGTATTATTACTAGTATTAACCCCAACAACACTATATTTAAATGGATTGAGAAACAAATGATTCGCTTAAACATCATTCAATACGTTTGAATCTCTGTTTTATATGAACAGAAAAAATTATATCTCATATTCATGTCATTTATATTTCATATTTTTATTTCATCACAAGTAGAATATGTGTCACATTTATGATCATTTTGATATACATTAGCCTTTTTATAGCTGTTATTCTCGTTTCGCTTTTGATTTTAATAGTCTTTTACATATTATAGGAATTTAAATATTTATTTCGATTGATTTTCACATAAGAACTTTTTACAAAATAATTTCATAACTCTTTTGTGTGAAACAATCGTAATCTTTACCCATGAAATGATTTTAAGAAAAGATTTTTATAAGAATTTTTACAGTTTTGACTATAAGAAAGAATATGAGAATTTGTCTGCAAATGCTCTGAGAATTTTGATCTTTTTTTCAATTAATGTTTGGATAAATGGGTTTCAATTCACAAATGTTTAATACTTAAGGCTAATGAGAGTTAATTTTGTTTTAATTCTAGAGAAACTAATTTTTAAATAATTAATTTATGGTCTGTTGTGTTCGTTAATTATTACTGAATACACTTTCTAATGAATATTTAATTTTTTGCGTAAAACGTACTAAAAAATGATTCCCAACAAAACGTCGTCTATTATTAACTTCAAAAATAGTTCATTAAATTTTTTGTACACTCGCTCTCAAAAACATATTATACTCTACACTATAATTAAATTTAGAAATTGATTTTGTTATAAATGCATAACCCCTAAAATGTGGCCGTTTATACTTTAATACTATTTTTTAAATTTTTGAATAACGCACACCGGAAATGAATCTCAAAAGAGAGTTGAGAAATTATTAGCATAAAAAATATCGGGTCTGGTTCATAATCTCGCATTTCAAAACCTCGCAGTATCGAAATCTCGCAACCACAATCTCGCAGACTCAAAATCTCGCATGGCTCATAATCTCGCAGACTCAAGATGGTCACTACCACCAC
>JAQFXV010000015.1:0-60814 GCA_034694065.1 Camisia spinifer
GATACTCTTTCGTTCTTACAGTGAAACCCCTTTTTAGTTAACTTCAAAGTTTTTTCGTTTCAAATTTATTTTTCTTATTATATTCAACTTCATGATTAAATAGTTTGGAAAAATTCAAAGGATCCTCTTGTCTATGCACTGAAACTCCAATATAGTTAAATCTAAATAGGAATGTATGTTTATTTTGCTTTCAAACAAATCTCTATTCTTTTCAAGTTTATTATTACAAAAAATTTGCTGAACTAATGAAAATTTTTAAATTAAACAAATGTTCTCCTATTCATGAATTGAAATGAATTTATTCTGAAATAGAATTCATCAAAACAATAAATAATATAAGTTTATTATAATGAGGTTTTACTGTATGCTGAAAATCCTTATATCTAACCTTAATTTTATTATTAAGAAGCATTTTCTGAGCTTTGAATTTTGAGAAATTTTTTCTTCAATCCATAGATTTTTATTTTTCCATTAATTAGTTTAACCAATAATTTGAATAAATATCAAAAATTTTCTAACATTAAACTCATAGAAAAATTTATGATTATTTCAAATGAATATTTTTATCACGATTTGAACAGGAATTGAAAGCTATGATTTTCTTTTGAATCTATCAAACTTTTGTTTAAACTGTTGAAAGAACTTTCGTTTTCCATTAATATAAAATGATGTTAAGTCTCTAAAAATACTATTTATATCTCTAAAAAAAAATCAATGAAAAAATTCATCCTTTGATTACACGTTACGATTACTGAAATCATAATGAAATTATAGCTTTCTTAATATTAAAGGGTTATAATATTCATGAGTTTGAGACAAATTATTCAATCATTAAATTATATCTAGAAATAATTGTTAAATATTTTGATGGATCGTTAGTTTTAATAATATTTATCGCAGAAATAACTATTCATATAATAAAAATGCTGAATATTATCAGTTTCTAAAATCAAATTCTTATCCTTATTATTACTTATCGAATAGCCATAAAAGTTGAATGAATTCTTAATGATATTTTTGAGACTAAACTTCTTAACAAGACTTTCAAAAGATGTTTTTTAATTTTATTTCTTTCGAAATGGACTTATCCTTAAAAGCGTTTTAATGTTAGACTAATTTTTCGCCAACAAAATACTGACATTAAGATAACTATTGATTAATTGAATAGATGTTTATTTTCCGAATCACTATTTTCTATGAAAAGATTTGTAATGCAATTTTCAATCTTCGGCTATGAAATTGTTCAAAAAGTGATTTTAAGGTTGAATTTGTTTCAAAAGTTTCAAAACATTAAAGCGAAACAACACTACTATTAATTCACAAGAAAAGCATTTTTAATGAGATATTTCTCAATGAATGGTAAATTAATTTCAAAAATTTCAAATAAATGATAACATTTTCTGAATGCTGAAACATTTATGTTTAATAGAATATAATCTAAACCATTAGTGAATACTTAGGCTTAAAATCTATTCTAAAGAATAACTAATTAGCTGACAAAATACCAACAAAAAAGTTTAACATTTGACTAAAATATAGGTTAAAAGATTTTACTAAAAGCTGAGATTAAACATTAAATAAGTATCAGATTAATGATAACGATTCAAAATCAAAATGTTTTACTTCGCTTCTATTGTTAAAAATTTATAATTGTTACTAATTATTTGCTGAAAAGCTTAAAAAAGTATCTTTTCTGGAAAGTGTTTCAATATTTATAAACTTTACAATTAGTTTTTGATAGATTGTTACTTTCAATTAAAATATTTCTTGAAATCAAATTCTTTTCTTTCTGTATGAAAGCTGTCTCAACTTTGCGATTATGATTGATATCAAATGAATCTCAATCTAATTATAGCTGGAATTTTTATTCTACACTTCGAAATGTTGATAATTTAAAAACCTGAATTATATTCCGAAAATTTTCAAATATTTCGGTATAAAATCTCCTGTTATCAAAAAATTCTATAAAAGCTGTAATCAGTAATTAATTTCATATTTAGTATGCATTTTAACGTCATTCCAGTGAATGTGTGGTTCATAATCATTTCAATTACATTCAACAATTAGTCTTTGAAAAGTGAGCAAAGCTTGTTCTGTTATTTAACTTCGAAACAAATCATTCAAATTCATTTATCATGAAATGGAAATAAGTCTCGCTTGAATTTATTTCATTAGAAATTCATTATTTAAATTTAAAACTATTTTAAATTAGGAATAATGCAATAATTAATGGGAATTTAATAGAAACAGAGTTTAAGGGTTTAAAAGTACAATCTATGACATTATGAATTTTCATAATTTGAAATTTGACGTTTCGAAGTGAGCCCAGAATTTGATAATAGAATAGGATTCAATTGAAAAGTTCATTGAATAGTTATGAGAAATATTCTTATTCCTAATAACCTAATGAACTACCGAAATAAAAGTTAAGGAGTTTCTATGATTGAGTTATTTATTTTCTTTTTGATTGAGAACTACTAAACCATTGAATGATTGAAAAGTTTTTTGAAAAGAAATGACAGAAAAAATTATTTGAAATCCTGTTATCACTACTGAAACAATAGATAACGAAAATGCTTTCATTAATCATTCAAATAGTTTATTAAGTCATTGGATTTGTAATAATAAACTTATAATCAAATATCTATATAAAAGACAATGAAAGTCAAGATTGATGTCAAAAATTGAATAAAGACTTTTATTATGTTTTAGAAGAAGATCATGAAAAATAAATTATGTGTTGAATCGAAATTAAGGTATTATTAGATCATTGTTTTAATGATTTACAAGCAGTCAATCTTTTAGATTGGATTTTACTCTAATTTAATTTATTAGCAATTGTTTTAATGAGAAAATTAATAAATTAATGTTTCATTAGTTATATTGATTAGAATTTCGGTTTTCATTTTCACTATGATTTAAGAGAGTTTTTCTGAGAACTAAAATTTATTCGAAATCCAGAATGATATTCAATAATACATTAGATAAATATAAATCAAATTTTGAGCATTTATTTAAATACAAATTGCTTTCGAAACTGACTTCTACTTCAGGTTTGATTATAGTTTAGTCAACTTTTATGTTATTTTCTTTATTGTTATCCTTTTCATACTTGAATACAATGAATAAAGAATTAATGTTTTAAACTTCATGGTTAAGAGTTTGAGAGGAAATGTTTTCTTTATGTTTATCAAACCCGGAAAATAATTTCGAAAAAATATTTGAATATTTTAAAGAAAGAAAATATAAGAAAGAATAAACCAAAGTCTTCGAACCAAAAGTCTATCTCAACTTTTTTCTAGAGTCGAAATCATAATCGGATAAAATATTTACAGCTATCAGTTTTTACCTTAATTGGTATTTTTGTATAAATTTCAAAACTGTAACTGAATATTGTTTCGATTATTGTTCGATTTATATAAATTTTTGATCGTATTTATATTGGAATCAAAAACAATGCAGTTTTAATTCAAATAAGTTATTTTTGAATGAAATAAATTTTATCAATCTATTGAAAAATGAAAATTATGTCTTTTCCCCAATTTGTGGCCAATTTGTTTTGAACATAAAACATAGTTAAGTAATAATCATCGAAATTGGTTTCATTACAGTTTTCTGATATATATTTTTTGTTTTGCATAATTGAAATGCAATCATTTCCAAACATATAACTTATAAGTTTACTATTTTTATGAGAGTTTAATTACAAATCACAGGACTAATGACTCGATATCAGATTTACATTAATTTCGATGCTTTCGAATTCAAATCGAGGATTTTATTTTGAAAAATTTGTAAAACTTATCAGTTTGTCCTGTGATTAATTACTTTCTGTTAGTTTTTTAAGAGAAAGACATCAATTATACTTTGAATCGAAGCTAAAATATAAGAGATCTGTCGATAGTAGACTTCAGCTCGAAGTTTATCCAACAAAAAAAATGAAGATCTGAACCAATAATTAAATACTTTTTATCATTTAAAGTGCAAAAGTAAATGAATCGAAATGTCATTATGCAGTTAAATGAAGAATCATTTTCAAAAATTAGATATCAATTCAGCCTTTAAGCTAATTAATACCAAAATTTTTTCTTCGCAGAATAATTCAAAAATAAATTTTAATCAATAAGTTCTTCCGTAAAATTTCTTGAAAAGTTCAATGGAAATCAAGAAAAAGGAATTTTCAAGTCTTAAAAATCTTAAAGTTTATTGAAATCTTATTTAAAAATTTGAATTACATTTATGAATCTAAATGAAAAATCTTTTAAAAAATTGCTGATAAAGTAAAATAAATAAAATTGCAATATTAAGTAAGACTCTTGAAAAATACTGACAGTGAAAAAGAGAGTCGAAAAGGAAGAAAAAATTTGAATTTATTATTTTATGTGTCGATTAAAATAATCGCATTTTTCGGGTACTGTAATAATAGTCTATTCTTTTTATGACATCCTTTAAGAGAGATCTCTCTTTTTTATCACGATTAATGAATTACAAAGAAAAAGGGCATAAATAATAGTTATTTTAGTGTAAGACTTGAGCCCTTCTTATGGTATATTTATATAGCACTATAGACACTGTACGGATTGTAACATATCTTTGAGATATGAAATTTGGTCTACATTTCTATCGTCTCCTACTGTATGATCAAAACTTTCTGCCTGAGAGTCATTCTTTCTCTTTAATTATTAGCTATCGCTTGAGGCCCGACAGGTGCAAACATGAGAGGCTTCAGACAATAATCATCATTAATGGCTACCTCTTATACGCTATGTATGCTTTCGAGACCGCAGTTCATCGAGAGCTAAAACCAACCGAACTTTTTTTGGGGGTCAATAATAAACTTCTTTAGTGTTATTACACGAATGATTGATCAATAGCTTGACTTGTATTTTGATTAGCGATTAAAACAATAATTAAAATTTATTCATTTATTATTTGATTTTTTTTATTAAATACTCTTATATTTATCAAAAAATCTTTTGACATATAAATGACTAAGCTGAAAAAAATAAATTCATTTTTTTAAAAGAGCAAAATATTAGTTAACCATTAATTATAATGATATCATTAAATAGGAGAATGATTTCTAATTAATTTTCCTCTCTTATAAGTTAAAGGCTAGAAGTTTAACTCAACCACTCATTTGAGATATAAGTTTCAGGTTTTCATCTTTCATATAATCATATTTTTGTTGTATTATTTCTCTTAAATTCATTTTTCTAGTATTTTAGCTCATCTTAACTCTCATATCAGGCATTGATATTCCACACGCGCCACTATATTAAGAAAGTTATAGAAATAGAGGATATATAAGATAGAAAAAGAGGGGGAATAATTGTTAGTCGAGAGTCTGGTTTCTCGACTAAATTTAGTGAACATGAAGAAAAACGCCGCCAAAAAAGTATAGCGTTTAAGGCTATGAGGCGTTTATAGAGCTGAGCATAAAAATGAGAGCCTAGAAAAATGTTGAGCTTAAGGAATCAACAAGTAGTCTAACCTATTGATAATCATCATCTATGATGATGATGGCTGTGGTGGTTATATTAGATACGAGTAATACTAGTTGTTATTCTACTGCTAGTTCTGGTAATGCATGCATTTTAATGAAAGTTTTGCTACTTCAGTGCGATATTTTTGGTCTCTCTCTCTCTCTCTCTCTCTCTCTCTCTCTCTCTCTCTCTCTCTCTCTCTCTCCGCTATTGTTTCCTATTTTTAACTATAAAAACTCTCAACTTTTCTTTAGATATATGAATGAATACACGAAGTATTTTAACTTCAAAATGGGTAACAATTGCTATGAAAAGAGAAAGTGCTTGAAATCTATGTCTGTTTGAAATCGTGATTTGAATCAGAGAATAGACTCTTTTCTATATATAACACACACAATATTGAAGTTGACTTTTGTCAGCTCCTCTTTTGATATAGTTCTCAATGATAAGAAAGTCTCTGGTTGTAAATATTTATGTTTAAAAACTTTCGATTTATTCCACAGATTAACTAATAAGCAATGCTAAGAATTAATGCGTGAAACAATTTTTTCCCTCTATCATAAAAGTCTACAAAAGTCTGAACTCATTAAAAACAAATAAATTACAGAAATCCTAAATTTTTAGATAAAAAAATTACTTTATTATATAAAAAGGTGAAGAAAATACTTTTTAGGAATTAAAGGATTATTTATTAAAATCATTAATTTAGCAATAAGTCCTCAGTGGAAAAGTCGATAAAATAATTTCAGAAGCAATTCGTATTCAATGTGAATATCAATAGTGAGGACCTTTTCCTCTCTCCCCTCTTAGGGCTCAATCTCAAGACTAATTATCTTTATTCGTAAGAGAAGTTGCATAAAAATTAAAGCTTAAGAGAAATTTCTTCGAGCTCTTTATCGAAGTCTTGAATCATTACTTTTTGAGATTGAAGTAATAGCAAAAGTATAGCTATCCCTGAAATATATAGCCCGAGGGCTTAAAACCTAAAATTACTGATACCGACGACATGAACAAAAAACTACTACTGAATTGTAAAGTAAAAGCTAAATATCACACACACAGTCACTACTGTATTGCCTGAGTTTTGTACTTATAGCCAATGGCTATCAGTCCTGAAAAGTTTTTCCGATATCTAATTCTTCAATAATACTTATAAACATCTTTTTAAATATATAGAGTTTTGCTTTCATAAGAAAAACCAGATATTTAGAGGCGTTCAAGGATGGGATGCGTCACGAATTATGCAAAACATTTCTTAAAAATCATTTTAACCAAGAGTAGGCTCTAGTCTAGGAATCGAAGTAATAGCTATTAAACTTAGGAAACTTTATTTTAGCCATTTTTGAAAAGGTTCACGACTTCTTCTTATGTTATTCAATGTTTAAAAGAATGTATTTTTCTAATAGCTCTTACATATTGTGGTCGAATAGTTTCGGTTGGAGTCTATCCAGAAAGTACTTCATGTTTAGGTTTGAAGTTTTAGCTCAAAACTCAATGAACCCGAGCTTGAAATCTGTGTAGAATAAGAGCCCGAGAAATGGATTGATAGCTAAGAGTTGAAAAAGTTTGAGATTATGTTTTTAGGTATTGAGAAAACAATTCTAGTTTAGCTGCAATTTTGATAAGTGACTTATGTCTGGGCTTTTATTTTGTATTATATGCTTTACTTGCTTTTGGCATTTGTTGGTCTTTCTCTTTACTCCTATTCTCTATTTTATTCTCACAATTTTTCACACAATTCTATCTTATTCTTGAACATAGTATTCATTTTCTAATTTCATGCTTTTGTAAGTTTTATAGTCTATTCTCTTTTTGATCATAAACTCAAAAAAATACTTTTTATTACTATTCAGTTAAAGTTTTGAAATAAAAACTACTCTCAAAACTTGAATTTTATTCTAAACAAAGAGGCGTTTAATTCCTTAATTAATATTTATTAAAATTTTAACACTGAGTTTTTTTCACTTTCTCATTTTTCTGAGCTTTGATTTTAATACGAATTTACACTTTAAACTGAAAAAGACCATTAACTAAAAAGGCATTAATTTCTAATTCAATTAGTGAATGAATTTCTGCCAACTTTTATAGGGAAACAGAAATCTATGTTTTTTAAGTGTAAGAACACTTGTGAATAGAAAGATATTTATTTCAATTAAAAAAAAAGTTTCAAAAACACAGTTTTCTCATATGTTTGTCTTAAATCCATAAAAAATTTATTAAAGAAAGAAATAATTGATTCAAAAAACAGAAAAATAAAAGAATTTATTTGAGAATATGACTTATATAAAAATCTAATAAATTAAAGATTTTAATTATAAGTTAAAATTCAGGTTAATATCTATTATCAAAAGTATAATCAAAAGGTATTTAATTAAAAATAAAGAGAAAAAGTTATTGGCTCTTAATTTTCATGAATTCAATTAATCGAATACTAAACAGACCTTCAGTTAAAAACATTATTGAACTAAAAACACACAATCGAAAACAGAAACACTCTATTAGAAAAACAATTGCAAAAATTATTCAACAATTTTCAAGACATTAAAGACAAAGCAAATAAATTTTTTCAAACCTAACTAACTATTATCTAACTCTTAATTCAGTGAAACTTTAAAAATTGCTAAAAAAAGCTTTTCATTCCGAACGAGCTCTACTTCTTTATTTCAAATAAATATAAAAGCATTTGAATTATTTACTAGAATAAGGGCGTAAGTGATCATATAAATGGTTATGACTTACGCCCTTCTTCTAGAGCTTAATTCATTTACTGTTCATTACATATATACTGCCACTAACTCTAACTCTTAAGACAATTGCCAGTTCTTTGCCATTAACCATAAAAAACCGCATCAACCACTTCTTCATACCAATTAAAGCATGACTTGTATTTGCCTGTAAGCCATCGAAAAGCATTAGAAATAAGAGATAGATAAAGAAGAAAAAAATATTTTTCGACTCCTTTTTTTACTTATACTGACTCTTGACTGACTCTATCTCTAATTTCTCGACTTTATATGTATGTGTGTTTTCCCATTACTAGTATTGAGAATGAGATAGATCTGTGTTTAAGGAATTCGCGCCAATTAAGTATTACTTGAAGACAATTTGTGGGACTTTTGAAGACTGAGAATTTTTGTTTGACTATAAAAAAAAATTTCTATCTTTTTGAATTGTATGCCATAAGAGAAAATATTTCCACATCATTACTCTATTTAATTAGTGCTCATTTCTCTGACTTTTCTTCGCTATCATAACTATTTTTTAGCAATATTTGACTACAACTTAAATTCAATATTGAGTTATAGTCTTCACTAATTGGATGAAATTTTTCTCTGACTTATTGCTTGATTAGTGTTTTTCTCGGTTACAGTTTTTAAAATGAATTAATTTAATCACTTTTTTAAACATTGCATATGTAGTAAACATTTATTGAAAAACTTGTTTACTGATAAAAATCCCTTTTATTGGTCTTTTTCTCTCATAAAATCAATTTTTAAGGTTTTCCTTCATTTTTTTTCAAAATAAGTTTTAATGAATTTTTTATCAAAAAATTTATTTCAAGGGCTTATGTTTCGAGATTAACACATGAACCGAGTTTTTCGAGTATTTTTTTCAAAATAATTGAGTTATTTTTAATTAAATTGAATAACATTCAGCTCATTTTGATTACAGTTTTAATTTTTTTTAATTTTAGAAAAAGGTTTTCAGACATTTCCTATAAAATAAAACAGAGGAAAAATGTTACGAAACCTACACTTAAAGCTTCAGAAAAAAAGTTAAAATTGAGTTAAAACAAAAGTCGACTGCAATTAAAAAACAGAGGAAACTGATGTTATTTCGGATTTTGAGAGTAAAACAATACTGAAAATAAAGATATAGCAAAAAACAAGTGAGAAATTTGTCTCATCACAAAAGTACTCGTTTTTCAATTTATTTGTGACAAAAGTCAAAACGGAAAAAATTTCTTTCGCAATGATTCAGATGCAAAAAATGCTAAGAATTACTTAATATAGAGAATAGATGAGTGAAAAAATGTAGTCAAAGACAGGAAATAAGTGAGCGATAGAGTAGTGAAAAAGTGGAAGAAAATGAACAAATTGTATATTCAATAGTGAGGGAAAAGAATATTTTGTGATCACATATGCATAAAATTTTTCACTTTCAAAATGATTATTGAGTTACTATTTTCATGCATTCTATAGATTACAAATTTTTTGATCAAAAGATTTTTCTTCCTTTTATTTCACTATAACTTCACTTCAAGTCATAGTTTTCATGCATGGAATTGAACTTTATTTTGAATATAATATAAATACTATGCAAATGCATATGAATATAAGTTACAAAATTCAATACAAAACTTCATAATTTTTCTCTTTTTAAGCAAATCTTTTCCGGTATTTTTTCTTTTATTAATAAATTCAGTTACAACCCATGTAGACTTTAATTATTTTAAAGACTATTGATTGATATGAGAATTTTCTGTCAATAACAGGAAACTTTTGTTACCTTAAGCTAAACGCTAAAATTGATTTCAAAACTTTTCTCATAAACTCTTTTGAATAAATACTTAATAAAGAATATTTTTCATTGTCAAAGAATAGTTAATACTTTTATGTAAAGCATATTTGTTTGAAAATAAATTGTTGTTTGGGATGATTTAAGCGAAAAACTTTTTTTTGTTTACTTAGGATAAAAACAAAAACTTTTTTAATAAAAATATGCAAATTTAGATTTTTGCTCATTTGTCATAAAGTCAATTATTGTATAAGTTTATAATCCGGAAAAATATATTTAATAAATGTCTATAAAATTCGCAAACGAGCTATTCTTCAAAATCATGACTCAATGAAATGATTTTTATTTTAAACGGATTTAAAAAAAATAAGAAAAATAAAGAAAAGTTTTAATCAAGTTTCAAAAAATATAAATAATAACTTATATTTCAGTTCAATTTTACCATAACTTAAAAATTTTATACTAAAGTGATGATAACTATTAAAAATAATTCTTAATGAGATTTTCCACTAAATAAATATAGATTTTTCTTATAAATCCATATTATTATGACTTCATTTCTGACAATTCAAAAGAATTACATCATAAGACATGCATTCCGTGCTCTTTAATATTCTCTCAATTCTTTAATCTCTAATAGTCTCGTATTTCAAGTCTTAATATTTCATAACATTTCCTCTCAATCTTTTATCGAAAGTTCGCATAACCAAAAAAATTACATTATTATAAATGCCAGCAAACTATCTATGAATATAAAAACAAGAAAATTTATATTCAAAGCTCATTTTATTTCTTATATGAAAGCTTTGAGTAGTTATTTGGCTGAAGGGAAAAAATAATATTCAGAATAATTTGATTATCGCTTATTTGAATTCCTATTACTATAACCAATAAATTGTGTGAAACATTATTATATGATGTGTGCGAGCATTGATTGTATTGTTCCGTTTTTCGGGTAATTATCTGTTCTGATGGGAAACTGTTCACATGCTATGTCTATACGGAAAATGAATTTACTTTTAGTCTATTTATATATAACTTCATACATATGTGTCGATTCGCTTACTATTATTGAATTGCAATTATTTAGGTTTTGCGATGCCTTTACTTACACTTATAGGTTATGTAAGAATGAGAAAAATGTTGGATTAGATGAAAAAGTGTCAGAGAAATAAATTAGAAAATAATGATTGTTTGGCATAAAAATGTATTTTTTCTCAAACGTAGCATTGCTTACATTATCTATTATTTGGTTTTACTTCAGGATATTTTTGATATTTAGCTCACTTTTTCCCAAATGAATAAGAGTTGAAAACTTTTTAGACTTTAATTCAATTGCCTGAAGAAATAAATTTTTAAAAACTGATGAATATTTAATAGTTGACTATCACTCGAAAATTAAAAATTAATATGAATTTTAGTTCTAAATCAAAGACTTTGAATTCGAATAAAATTCGACTTAAATTTGATAAAATTTTCCTAATCTGAATATAGTTTTGATGTTTAAAAGAAAAAATTCAAAGTAATATTTGAATAAAACCTGAAAAAAATCTGCATTTGAATTACATTAAAAGCAACTTCATATCAATCGGCAAAACATTTTGAGCCAAAGCAGTAATTCTTAAATGATTATGATTAAAAAAAATGTTCATTTCATGTTCAACTTCAGCGACATGGGAGCGATTCCGACAAAACTCAATAGTAAAAAAGCATAGATTATTTCTTATCATTTTATACTATCTAACTATATAGTGAGCACTATTACTAATCTAATGCTGATAATTGAACGCCCATTTAATAATTTAGCTTCACTTGTAATTTCACTATGCGTTATGAATTAGCTTCAATCATATCGAGTGTGAGAGCTATGTGCGTGCCTTCACTAATTCAATCTTTTTTATATATATACAGTATTTATTAATGATATTATATACAATACAACCAATTTATATTTAACTTTTTTCCCTTCATTTACACGGTATTATTGATTAAATACACGTCAACTTAATATTTACTTCTCATAACTTTATAATCTTTTATAGTAATTACGAGTTTTTTCTTTATTATATTTCTAAGAATTGCTTTTTCTTATGATCAGTTAATTAGAGTTACAGATAATTTATTGACGCAAACTCTTAATTATCTGTTCATATATTGAGTGAAAAATATTAACTCAACATATTTAAAGTCATTAAAATAAATTGCTATCAAATAATTCATAGATTTTATTATTCGAGATAAAGAAAGTGATCGAAAGGGGAGGAAAACGATTATTTGCTATATTGTTATAAAACTGACTCATTGTTATAAGTCTTAAAAAATTTATTGTAAGTATTATGTTCTGCGGTCTGTAATAAATAGGTTTTACTGTACTCTATCCGGTAATGTTATCATATCAATAAAGTCACAGTTGGCTGAATCGTGAAGAACTAAACTCTTCAACAGTGATCTCAATGGAGACCAAAACCTCATACAAACAATATTCTCATATAAATGTGTCCAAAAAGAGCACTACATATAAACTGCTATTGTATTTATGTTCACAATTTTCTGGCTAACCATTGATAATGTCATATCTATTAGACTTCATATGAAAAGGGGTTCCTCTTATAGTTTGTTGGGTTCGAAAAACAACAACAAATAACATGATGAACAAAATAGAGTGACTAAAAGTGGAAGAAATTGGCGATTTGGGAGGGGTTTCGAGTTTCGCCCAAAAACATCAATTGAGCTGAACGTTAAAAGTGATGATAATATGAATGCTATACTCGTATAGAGAGATATAGAGATGAGGATAAATACAAAATTTATTTTATTCTTTCTATCATTTTTGGTCTCTGAAAGAGATAAAAATATAATCTTTTTGGTTAATAGAGATCTCAAATAGAGAGGAATTTTTTCTCTTTCTTATGATAAACTCTAAGAAATAGATGATTATAACAGTAGCGCATCCGAGAAAAAGCTGTCCTTCCAGTTATCATCAAAGCATCAAATTTAATGGTTTTTGTGCTCTTACTTGAATACTTGTATAACTTTTTGCCACTACTTCTTACAAGTTAGACATTCACTAATCATTGCTCCTTATTTTGGCCCTCATTTTAGTTAATCGTTTTTTCTTTCTATTACTTCTATCTCTCATTTTTATACCCCCGGAAAAAGTCTATGACCAACTGTTTCAGAGCTACTGAAACACGAGTGGCGTAACATTTATACTAACGCTAACTGAGATCCTAACGCTTTTTTGATGACATTCTTTCATAATATATACATATTATTATTAATTTCATAACTATGCGAAAAATAGTTAAAAAGAAATCAAATTTTTATAATCGTTTATTCATAAAAATAACAATCATTTATTGTTATTAATAACACGATCGAAACTTTTCCCCATTTTGCTAACATTCTTTTGTTAGGTTAAGACACGAATAGGTTTAGTGAAGCGATAATAATAAAAATATTTTTGTCAGCTATGCTTTTTGTTAATTTCAATTCAATGATAGTGTTGCACTTGGGATAGAAAAAATTGAGCTTGCAGCTCAAACTTGAAGCTCAAAGCTGGCTGGCTTTAGCTGAGCTTATAATGAACAAATGCTCAAAAATCTGAGCTTCAAGCTCGAGTCGCAAGCTCAGATGCTCGAAATTTGCATAGATGAGCTGCGCTTCTGAGCTTATGGTGAAAACCATCAAATAATAAGTATTTTAATTCAAATAAGCATTTAGTCAAAATAGTTTAAAAAGTATTATACATACAAAAAACTGATTCATAGTTCCTATGAAAAAATATTAATTGTGAATTTTATATTGATTTGAATCAGGTTTGAAGCTCGAGCTTGAGCTTCGCTTCTGATTTTCATGCTAAGCATGAAGCTCGAGCTTCCGACTGAAAATTGCTAAAAATTGAGCTTCAAGCGCAACACCACTCACAGTTGGCTTTTGTGCATCACTATTAAATTATATAATGCTTTTAGATATTTGAGGTCAAGTTTGTTATTATTATTTGTTAAGAATTTAGCGCTTTATAAAAAGTTGTGTTACGCGACTGCTGGCTATTCATAATAGCTTTGCCAGCGATGATGATGTTCTTATGTCGCGTAATTATCGCAAAGCCGTCTAAAATCCCGGAAAATATATTCCACTTTATAAAAGATATGGACTTGAACTTAGATGTCGTGATTCTAATGTCAGTTTACTTTTTGAATTATCTATTTTTCTTCTTCTTTATAAAACACTTAAATGTTTCAATTATTTTAAGATCTAATGTTTCGAAAAAACATTTTTTTTCAAATAGTAGTACAAAAGCTTTGAAGTTTTTTTTCTCATTATTGAATCATAAACTTACAGTACTATTACTGAGACATCAAATTAAGAGAAAATTAATTTTCTTGAACTTCTTTTTAAGTCAATTGTAATGACAAGTCTTACAACTTTTTCGTCTAAACAACTCTTTTTTCAAGCCTTTAATTATTAGTAATGTTCTTAAAATTGGTTTTAATTTTTGTTTTTATTTTTTGTCACTATATTAGACTAATTTATCTCATTCTTGTTTATGTAATGATACGTCTGTTAAGTTTATTTCAACTTTTATAAAGAAAAAATAGGTTTTTCCATCATTTATAATAATAAATCATATCTTTATTCAAGAGATTTAAAACTTTTTCTCATAAAAAGATTAATACTTTATGAGAAAAACTGCTAAGAAATTACATAAAACTAGAAATTAAACTTGAATTTGATTAATACCAAAATATTCAAAGTTAGTAAAAATCGAAAATTTTTGAATTTAAGTTATAGTTATAATAAAAAGCCTTCAATTTGTCAGAAAAGCCACGAAAAACACTAGCCTAAACACCTTATTTATTATAATGTTGAATGACTTAAGACTTTTTTCCCCCAAACAAATAGCTTTCATATCAAAGTTAAAAATACTTTATAAGATATATTTTTCTTTCTATAAATTTATAATCATTTCGCTGTTCAAAAGCATATATCTTTTAGTTATTTCCTCTCAAATTCTCATATATTTTCCTCTTTTTCATCGACTTCTAAGTCCAGGCCTTCTTTCTAAAGACATTCTGTTGTATATTCAATGCTATCCATTGATAGCGAGAGAGATATACTTTAGAATCAAAAGAAAATATTTATGATGTCTGATATCAGGCTTAAAGATATGAAGATTTTTATGCAGAGAAACACAGAGAAAAAGTAAAAGTGAGAGAACTAGAGATGAGGACAGAGTGGGAGCTGAGCTGACATGGAATTTAAGAAAAACATTTCTGCGATTTCACTTCCGCTGTCAGACTATAAGTTATTTCTCTATGTTTTCGGAGGGTGTCTGGCATTCACTTTTTTGCATATTTGCTTATGATTGCAGAGAATTTAAGTGAATATAATTTTAAACTTTTTTGCTTCTTGACTGTCGTGTTCCATATTTTCAAAATATATATTTTTTCATGAATAGAGTGAACGTAAAGATCGTTTTTCACTTATTGATTATGCGTAAAAATGTATTTTTATGCGAATCATTGCTTATTCAATTTTACGCGATATTAAGCATAAAAACATACTTTAAAATACTTTTCCGATAATAATAATAATAATACACTTGTGACTGAAAATTTAGGCCAAACATAAGAATTTATAGATTGATCTTTTTTTATGGCATTGAATATAATATTTTATTTTGCTTTCAAATCATTATAAACTGCATTAATTTTCTTTCAATTTATCACTTTTTTGATTAGAGTCTTAAACTTTTGGGGAAATATTTATTTTTTAAGTAACACTAATTGGAAACCAGTTGAGAAAGTTTCAAATTCTTAGAATTTCTCGAAAATTGGATACAAAACTGATAATGAAAATGACTATAATCTGGACTTTTCTTCATAGACTTTTTCAATTGAATAACTCTTAAAGTTTCTGTTTATCATAACTCTGTCAGTGATTTCTGCCGTGTTTTATGGTTTCCATTAACGACACATCGTTGAAGTCCATATACAGTACAGAACAGGCCATAAGAAGAAGAAGAAGAATCGGTGTCAATGTTTGTCAGCGACTTAACCGTTAATCATCACAAGTCCTCTCTTACACCTGCCATACAAAACAGTATGTTTACAGAACTGTATTTTGTTATCATTATCAGCCACAAGAAAAGTTTCTGTACTAAACAATCGTAAGTTTACCAGAAATCGGTTCTCAAACATGAGCAAAAGGAAGTGTGTAATCGGACAGCAGGCAGAAAACAGCAGAGATTATTAGAGCGTCAATAAAACAATTGATGAATATTTTACATAACTTGAAAAATTTACCTTAAAAATTGTTATCTGAAAAATTTAGGCTGTATTTACTGATTAAACAAAAAATTAAAATTTTAGTTTTCGAAATTTTTTTCTATTTTGAGAAGCTTTTCATAAAATATAGTAATCAGAATTTTTTTCTTCAATTAAAATATCATTAAAGTTGTGTTAATATATTTGGATAGCAATTTGCTGTCCGTTTAGACACCTCCTGAGCAAAAAAAATAATTCATAACTCCTTTAATGAAAAAAAGTTAAATCCTGAAAAATGAACTTTATTTCAATTGCTCTCAACTTGTTTGATGAAATAGTAATTGATTTCTGTTTTTCACAGTCAAGTTTATAATGACTACGAATTCTCTTTGAATGTATGTTTATATACAGATAGACCTAAAAGAAAAGTTCTTTGTATACATCAATTTTATTGGTGATTATTATACAGATAGAACCTCAACATGAGTACAGTATTGTGCGCTGCGGGCAGTTTTGGCTGTTTTTAGTGTAACAGTTTTGCGCGTTTATGGCTTTTTCTGTATTTATGGCACTGAACCAACTCATCAAAAAACTTTAACTTTAGTATTTAGTAGTATTGGAGGCTTAAAGCCTCCCGAATAGGACATAAAAACCCATTTCACCTAAAACTTCCACTCAAACTAAAAAACTTTTTTCAAGCCTTTTAATGAGAAAAATTAATTTTTCTTTTGAAATAAAAACTATTCCAACTATTAATTAAATAATACAATAGTTTCTCATTAGAGGGTTAATGAATTGTTGGGAAATAATGTAGAATTTTTTGGTTTAGGTGAAAATTTTTTAGGTTATATGTGAAGTAAACCAAAGCGCGCGTCAAACATAACACACACAAACTATAAGGTCTATAATTTATTTCTTATAAGAATATTTACATTTAGTGGCGAATCACAACTGAAGTTAAAAGAGATTCAAGTGATGCGTAACTGTTTCGGTGTTTTTTTCATGCTTTGATTTTCTGTCTCTTTCTCTAATACGAGAATTGTATATATTTTTCTCTCAATACATATGAGCGTTCTCTATAAGTATTGCCAAAAAACCTATTCTGTTATAAGAACTTCAATTGAAATAACTTTACTGTATGTTTATGTTATATAAACTACAGAAGGGATATATTTTTGTGTTTGTGATTCGATTAACATTTTTTTGCAGACAAATAGCAGGATAAAAGACAAACGGATTTACTTTTTTCTGTATTTAAATAGGCTTTAACTTTGAGACTTGTGTGGGGATAAAAAACCAATATTTATGACTAGTCTTGACTTTAATTGAAATATGGTTTCAGTTTTACATTGCATGCAATGTTTTTAATGTAAAAAAAATTTCAGACCTAAAATCGATGCTCTGTTTAATTTTTCTGAGCTATTAATACAGCAGTTATTTTACACCTGATTTTTTTCTTAATGCATTTCAAAAGTAAGACTCATTTCATTTGCAAAATCTATTGTTTGAATTAATGTCAAATATTCTCTTGAACTGAGAGAAACTTTTTTAATTGTGTTTTCATATCAAATAATTGATTTTTTGAGAGACAAAATTCATTATATTATGTTAAAAAGCAGTTCATAGTTATCATGATTAAAATCACATGAAACATTAAAACTAGTTATCGAATAAAAAACTTTAACTTTCAAAGAATAACTCCTGAATATGTCAAACATTCTAATCAAAAACCCATTTATTTGGAAATAAACTTCAAGAGAGGGAAAAAGATAATTAACTCTTAATTATTACCCATAAAAAGGGTTTCTTCAAAAATGCCAAAAACATAAATAAAAAGTCAAATTATTCGAAAAAAGACTCACTCATTACTAGTTTTAAAAAAACATAAAATTTATTCCTCTCAATAAATTATTTTCATAGACATTAGGATTAATCTTAAAAAAATGGATAATAGAAAACAAGAGGCATTTCATGTCTGACAATATTAGTTATTCCCTCTATTTTGTTAAAAATCTGTTGATGTCTAAAAATTCACGAAAAACGACTTTTCTTCAGATAGTACTCATCATAATAAGAGAGGGAAAAAAGCTTTTTATGATAGAGGACAGAAGCCCTGATCGACAACATTCACGAAAAGCCCAAAACCAGTGCCAGCAAAAAAAACTTGATAATCAAAGAAGCAATAATATAGCAGAAAAAGCATTGAGAAGCTTGAATATCAAGCATAAAAGCATAGCTCAACACATTTAACAATAGTTATAACGGCCTCCGCATTAGGCGCTAGTTGTTTAAGGGTATGAACTGTAAAGGGAATGAGAACTGTAAAGCTAGCGCTCTCTTCTCCAGGCTTTAAGAGTGTATAGGAATTGGATGTGCAAAGTCTGCAGAAGCCAGTTTGGGCATCATTCGTGTGCCAGGACTCAGAGCAGTGAGAACTCGCTTTATAACCAATGCTATAGTTCGATATTTTATAGTGCGTTACACTCTTGGCTAGTAATTTATCTCATACTGAAAACGTGAAACACGTACTGCTTTACGAAGAAAACATTTTCTTCCCGGCTCTCCAAATATTTTACGTCTAAAACCGGCTCATATGGACTGATAGTGTTTTTAAAAGGATAACTTTTTGAGTAAATTTTTTTAATTAAAATTTCTCCGATATGTTTGTTTTTCTCTCTATCGTGTATTTGCTGTGTATGTGTTTTTAACTCTGGATTTTGACTGTAACTGATTTTCATCAATTTATATGAGAATATTTTTTGTGACTGATTATAAGGACATACTTTGAGACTAAAGTTTCGAAGCGATAAAAACTGGCTCCAAAAGGAATAGACGTGATCTGAGGTATTAATTACACCAATATTTATATATGAAATTCATCTCGAGTTTTATCTAAACGTGTTGTATAAGAAATCAGAAGTTATATTAGATATTAATCGTATATAATGTTAATGTGGTTTCGCTTCTAAAGCAAAGCGTTATACAAGACCAGGATTTTCGCCTAATTTAATACTATTATAGATCTGTCATTCGAAATGCTTTTTAAAGAATATTTAACATAAATTTGCAATTAATGACAATTCTCTAAAATTTAATTAATAATTTAAGTGCAAATAATTTGCAATTTTTACCGATAATTTCCGATAATCTTTTGAAGTTATTTTCTAATGAAATTCAATTACACTTTTCTTCCATAAATATTAATTAAATTAATTTTTTGAGAGTGATATAAAAATTTTGATCATATTTCTGTTTCAAATCTTGAGGTCAAAACGTGACGAATTTAATTGAGTTTTTTCACTATGCTCTGCATTTTTCTCCATTGAAAAAATTGCATATTTTCTAATTGTTATTAACTTTAATGAGGAAAAAAAATTCATAAATTATATCAAAAAATACCAATCATTGGAGAATACTTTCGATTAAGAGTGCAAAGTATAATCACGAACTGTCGTGACGTGATATGACAGTAGAGTTTATGCATAATCACGATTTTTAATGAAAAATTATCAGAAGCGCTGAAAAAAAATTCTTTTTTTTCCAAAAGTCAATAAAAAACATAAATCTCATCAATCGATACCAGACTTATTAAAGTTCTGCTTAACTTCAATCAGCATTAAAAAAATCATTTGATTGATCTTAAATACTAAACTGGACTTGAATCGCATGACTAGTCACGTAAGCTATAGACAAGACAACTAATACATGCCAACTAACCATTCTTGAATAATTAATTAAAACTTCAAACTAATGGACATTTTTTCTGTGTTAAAAATGATGTTCAGTAAAAAAGAGACTTTAAACTCAAAACTGTAGATCATAATTAACCAAAAATTTTTAAAAATCATTATTCCTGATAAATAAATGAATGGGTATTTAAATAGTTTGGAATTATCGGAAAAAATCTAAAAATATTTCTGAAAATATTGCAATTTATCAAAATTATATCAAATTTGTTGCCTAAATTATTTGCATAGTTTTGTCGAATTTGAATGTAATTTTCCTTATCATGAGTACTAATAAATAGTATGAAAATTTTCATATCCATATCAATTTAGGAATAAATTTTCATCGTCTTATCCTAAAAAAGTATTTTAGCTATTTTCTGGTCAATGGCTCATTTGGGGGTAACTTAAGGATAAAAATATTCAACTTATTACAGAAAACTCGAAGCTTTATCTATGGCTTCAAACTTTATACTCACAAATACTGATTTGTAGGACTCGTGAGCAGTAGTTTTCATTTCATATCAATGCAAATGCACGCGTGCAAACATGTGATGCACCGATGCTTTTAAGGGTCATATAAGAGCCAATTCATGGATTGAAAAGAGATTGCAAGCAATGCTTTTTTCAATATATACAATACTATTTTTTTACAAACATCAGTCTATTTGATAGCTATGTGAATATTTACAGTTTAGGAAAATCTTAAATCAAAAGCCTAGAGACCCGAAAAGGGAGGATGAAATCGATTGAGTGGTTTGGGGTATAAGTGGTTCCATCGCTCAGAAAATATCTTCCCTTTAAAACAAGTTGAATAAGAAGTTTTTCGCTCTTTTTTCTTTTTCAAATCAGATTTCGATTTTTTCTCTATTCACATATCAGACTTTTGAACCCTTTATTTGAAGAAAATATTTTTGTTGAAAGTAATTAAATTTTTTTCTTTCTATTTCTGTCATATTATATATTTTTTCCACACTTGAAGTGCACTTAAAAGCTATTTCTCTCACACATTACCTGTGTTTTAGTTAAAAGTATTTTGAAAATATTTATTTGATTTTCAATCATAACCTCTGAAACATTTTCTCATTAAAAAAGTTAAGTTTTATAATGAATATTCATATAAGAAAATATGTCTTCTTTTCATTGATGGCAAACATTCAGATGATGTTCAATAGAAATAAGTTTAAATTCCATAAAACAATTAACCATTTCCTGTGCTCTCAACAAACTCTTGCAGTTCAAAAAAGCATTTAACATGAAGTCCAAGGAATTTAATTTCTTATTAAACTTTGTCTCTCTCACAATCACATATGTTTTTAATTTGTTTCCTAAACAGAAATACCTCAATAATTATCATTAGTTTCCGTTTCTATATATTATAGAAACTCAAATATGATGTGATAAACAATCATTTAATTTAAGTCTATCTCTCATTAAAGTCCAATTTTATTGATTATTATAGCAATCATTAGTTGTTTTGTTCTATCATATAATGCATGGATAGTATGGGAAAAAGTTTACTCAACTTTATTCATATGGAAGTAAATCTTCATTATAAATATTAATATTAATATTCAGAATGAGAGACAATTATAACAATTATCATTAATAGTGGGTTCAAACAGTCTATAAAAATTATGGTATTTCTAGTATTTTTTCGCTCCCAATAAACATAACTAGCGATGAAAATAGTTTTTCTCTTATTTCTCTTTGCATTTGAATTATTAATTCATTGAAACAACATTTGCATTATAAGAATAATACCTAATAAAAAAATTTAATAATAATACAGTAAACTATTTCACTAAACGAAAGATGAACTATAGATTTGTTAATGTTTTCATAGCAAGGCTTGAGTACTATTTCATAAAAAGATAAAAAACAGTCTTTTTCGCGATTAAAACCAAATATTAAGCTCATATTTACTGAAAAATTAAAGCTTTTGTTAAATTTATTCCATGAGTGATATAATATTTGATAAAAATTTTTTTCAAAACTTGAGCCCTATGAAAAAATATCGTCTGAACTATAGTTGACTGAAATGAAGGGAATATTTTCTGCCCAATTGAATAATTTATTAAACAAAATGCATTAAAATGCTAGTATAGCTTCAACTATAGACGTGATGCAAAGTTAATATGTTCTAATGGGCTCTGAATATAAATGTGAATTTTTATAGATAATTATTTTACTTCCATATTCACAATGATAGATACACTGTAAAAAACAATAATTTCTAGTTTTGTTTCAGTCCAGCAACTGGTGTGCCATTCATTCACTCAATACAAGCATTGGAAAAATGCTTTTGAAGTTAGAAAGAGGTTGAAAAAAATCATGATTATGTCTATCAAGGAATGGGTTCGATTGAAATCGTTGCCAAAAGCAGTTTTTTACTTAGCTTTCAGGCTCAGATTTAATGAGAGAAAGCTTTTTTCAACACAAAAATCACTCATTTCTATCTTTCTCTTATGCATGAAATATATGTTAACATTTCTATCTTGAAAAATAAACTCATTTATTTCAATGGCAGACAAAAATTTATTCACATAATAGTGATCAAGATATTTGTCTCTTAAGTAATTTTTCAGCTTAAAAGCATTTTAACTGAATTTGAATTGAAAAATAATTGCCTTTTCTTCTGGATATTTTGTATGCTTAAGGAATAAATGAAATTCTTTTAACTCATTAGTTATTTATAACATTGTTTTCTGTGTTGACGTTATCGTTGTTTTTCCTCTCTTTTAAGTCTAATGACATAAAACTTGGAGAATTAAATTAAGCAAAGCTTTAAACCTTATACAAAGTTCAAGGGGTTTAAAATTAGCTCATATTAAAAAACTATTTCCGGTCAGTATTTAAAGAAAAACCAAACCTTTTTTTAATTTTAAAACATAACTCATTATTTAAAATGAGTTGTAAGATAACATAATTAGATTCATTAGTTATCTTAATAATAATTATAACTATATTGAAGAGCAAACATTGCGGTCATAAAACTCCAGAACATTAATAAATCTTGAAAATGATAACTCAATCTCTAAAGTTCATTAACTTTTTTCCTTTACATTTAATGAAATTTTGAACGAATTCGAGAAAAAATATGAAAGCTAAGTAAGAAATTCAATACACAATTTAGGCCAAAATTCCCGCCTAAAAGAAATTTAGATAAAAATAAATTATAAACTGAGTGAAAAAAATGTTTTCCATCTTTATAGACATTTCGAAAAAAGTTCGAAAATACGATTTCTCACTTCTCAAGTCCCTAACTGTCAAAATTTCTGTAAAACAAAGTTATCGAGACTTTGATAGATTACTAGCAAAATATTTTTCGAGTCATTTTTTCTTCACTACTCTATTCCGATAAATTCATACTTTTTTCTCTAGTTTTATACTACTCTTCAAGCGATGGACTCTTTTCTCAAATGTTATTCGCCTTTAAATTAATTGATTTTTATTTTTTCTTTCAATCAATCAATGAGTCGAAACAAACTTATTTTGATACCAATGTTCATTAGTCTAAAAAAGTTTGGGTATCTGTTCGTGACCAGAGGTTATACTCTGGAATATTTGCATATTTTCTACATGAAAATTAGGTCAAAACATACATAAAAAATCATTTAATCGTTTTTCACACATAAAATATCGATAATCCCTATAATTATAATTAACTATTAATGCTAAATATCCTATACTTTATAGAATAAATACCATTTATATTTCATTTAAGATTAATTTCTTTAATTAAAAACCCTCTAAATAATTGTTTTACTCCAAAGTAAGAAATGAGAAAAAGTTTATCAAACTTTAAGTTTAATAAATGGTCAGCTTTTTAGCTGTAATGAGATTTGACTGTAAAGTCATTTTTATCTTTCTCTCGTCTAAAGAAAAACTAGTGATTCGTGTGTTATATGATATCTGCTTGAAATACAAAACAAGTTAACTTTTTGCGCTCTCTCTCTCTCTCTCTCTCTCTCTCTCTCTCTCTCTCTCTCTCTCTCTCTCTCTCAACTTGAAAAAATTATACTTTTCTACTTTTCTTACACCCAATGATGAATAATGTTGTCAAATACAGAATTCAAAAGAGACGCCTTTTTGCAACTTTGACTCTGAAAATATTTTTTCTTACTATAAAAGTAAAAAAGTTTATATTCAAGTTTGAAAAACTGTTATTGCGATTGTAGAAAAAAAATTTATAAAGAAAAAATTCCAGTAATAGTACTCATGAAATACAAAAAATAAGATTCAGAACAACATTATTACTGAATTAATAATTTAACATCTATTTAACACAGTTCGGAAGCCTTATTGACCGATATTCACCGTTATAAAAAAAAGTCATTAGACATGTTTCTGAACTCTTTTGAATCGATTCGTGAATTAAAAATAGTTAAATTACTTTAATTTCATATTCATTAGTATTAAAACAGAATCGCATTAAACGCACGTAAAATTTAGATTTATTTTTATACAAAAGGTTTTTTAAATGAAAGTTCAGAAGTTATTCCCATTGAAAAAACACATGAATTGCTTTGAATTTTTTCAGCTGAAATATTATCCTATTTGAGAGTTTACTAGACTTTAAAACAGTCCAAACGTGCAGAAAGTTTTTCAAAAATAAAATGAGAGGAAAT
The DNA here is from genome assembly GCA_034694065.1 of Camisia spinifer. Lineage (NCBI taxonomy): Eukaryota > Metazoa > Arthropoda > Arachnida > Sarcoptiformes > Camisiidae > Camisia > Camisia spinifer. The sequence continues at coordinate 24,630 of JAQFXV010000015.1, forward strand.
AATATAAGTTACAAAACATATTAAATTCAAAGGTTCTCTCAGAATATTCTATTAGTTTTACTGAATAATTAATAATTCATTTCATGCGTTATTAGCGTTTATGATCAGAAAGAAAAACTAAATGCTTATTAAACGGCAAATAATATATATGAGAGAAAAATATAACTCAAGCCATAAATTATAATAATTTTCAATTACGAGTTAAGCATAAAAAAGCTGAGCTATTATTATGTTTAAGTTTAACTAAATGTTGAACACAATTAATTTTCTCATTCTTTAGACTTAAAGCAAATTGAATATGAAATTCAATGCTATTATTATGACACTCTTTAGAAGAGAAGAAATAATTTGCATCTCTATCACATAAATTATACCTAATTTTGATATAAAATTCTTCCCAACGAAAGTTTTTATAATTTTTTTGTTACTAAATAATGATTTTTCTGATAGAGTTCTAAAATATGCATTTTTGAAATCTATTCTTTATCAGTTTGTTTCTTATTTTTCACTCGACTCTCTTCTGTCATAACTATCATTATTATTATCACTAGAAATATATGATATATCACCGAACAAACTGTTACCACTACTGAAGACAACAATACATAAGCAGTTTTTCTATTATATAAATGATTATTTTTTTCAACTGCTATTTTTTCCTACTATTCTCAGTTGAAATTCAATTTTAATATATCAATAACTTGAATAACTTATAGTTTTCTATATATTTTCAATTACTTTTTCTCACTATTGAATTATTATATTGTTCAGTATTTTGTAAGTTATGGTTAACCGCTATTGTTATGCAAGAGATTTGCTTCGCTGAATAAATTGAATTAACAATATTTTTTTGCTCTTTCTTCTAATTAATTCTAAGCTTATTATCTTCAGTGATTCGGGTTTTCATTTGGTTTTTCATATAATTCAAGAAAATTAATTAAAACTTTAATAGAAATAAATATTTTTTTTAACTTTGAATGGGATTCAAAGAAATCATTATTTATTCAATCATTGAATGAAATAATGGTAATGAAGTCAAAAACTTAGATTTGATTTATCTTTATGTAACTCAAAATGTAAGAATTAATTCAATTTATGATGAGAACTAATCGACATATATTTGATTAACTTGTTATCATAATTTTTTAGCAGATTTATCATCACATAATTTGTACAAATTTCAAAAAATTAGTTCATAAGATGAATATCATCTATGAATTAAGATTATGTCCTATTTTTCTCCTCTTATTTTCAGATTTGGTTCAATTGAATCAAATAAATGATAATAATTAATTCAAAACATACTCTAAAAATACTCGGATCATAAGCTAAACAAATTATATATAAGTTATTTTTTCATATTGATAAACATTTTTTGTATCAACAAATAAATTATCATCCGTTTTGACTAATTTTACGCATTAAAAGCAATCGACAAACCGAACAGTGGCGTAACCATAGGTTTCCGCCACTGGATATCGAGTCCATTGATTTAAGGCTTTGAATCAGGTTTTGAAAAAACATTTGTGTAAAAAGTTAAGAAAATTGTTCAACTAATCAAAAATGATTTGTTGCACAGTTTTTAAAGTTAATAAATTCTGATATGATATTAATTCAAACGAAAAAATAAATATATTTTTCTGAAGTAATGATAAATTTTCGAAACATTATTAGATTGAATGCTCTTCTATTCGGGGTTTGAACTGAAAATCCTGTTTTGAAACAATTTAAGTAAAAATTATTTATTATTTACAACAGTATTATTGAATTTCTAACTTATTTATTTAGGAATTCAGGAAAAACTTTTTATTCCTGATAAGATTCTAGATTTTATTCAAAATTATTCCTTATATACAGCAGTAGTAAATTTCAAGCTATTTATTATTTAAAGAAAATCTACTGAAGAAATAGAAATCATAGTCTTTTTATTAAATCTTAAAAAGAAATCCATTAGAAATATTAAAACATAGAAAGACTTATATTTTGTTTCCTCTTTCAGTCAGTTCTTTAATGTTTACTTTTTTAATATCAATTACAATGAAGTAATGCATTTATATTTTATTTAAGTGGAGAAAAAAAGAGAAACAAAATTCTTTTATCAAAATTTATTTTAAAAATTCATATCGCATGACAAAAAAGAAATCTATATTTGTTTTTAAAGCTTTTTCTATATATTAAAAATAAGTTATGTTTTGATGTCTTCTCTATCTATTGATACACTTTAAAAAATTAATTGAGAAGAAGATAAAAGATGAAACACAATAACTGTCACTTCTATGTAGAGTTCATTTATTATAAAAAGTTATATATTTTTTCATTGTATAGGAAATAAACTTTTTTTCATTCTTAAGCATGTTTTTTATACGACACAAATCGAAAGCAAGTGAATAACGATAGAAAAGAGATAAAGTAGAAAAACAGAATATTCTCGTGAGAATTGTTTTAAATCATTGAAAATTGCTATAAAAGCGAACACTAAACAAATTGTGTACAAAAAATCTCTTAGTGAATGACCTAATTTTCGGTAACTCTTCTTCTTCCGAAGCTTGAGATCATCACCACTTCGATTGCTTACCAATTATTTCTTGTTTTCCAACAAGATTTTCAGGCTTTTTCTCTCAATCACTGTATACCTAACTGTTATTCTGTAAGAATATTCCTCTATACACAACACTTTGCTATCTCTTTCATATGACAATACTTTTCTCATTTGTGCCTTCAATAGAATCCGACTTAACATCCATTAAGCCTAAAACCTATCAAAAAAAGCTTAGCGTTGAAAAAAAAGCCTAATAATTAATTCAGTTTATATTGAAATTCAATCAAAAACTTATTTTTCACTCAAAGAATTCCTTAACATTACAAATAAATTGAAGATTTTTAGTTCATCTCTAAAAGAAATATATTTTTATGTTGTTTATCATGAGTTTGTTTTATAATTAAATATTTCCTTTGGTTATTATGAGGTGTAATAATTCCTGTCTTTTTCATTCTTTATTCTTAGACTTTCTTATATGAACTGTCTTTTACTCAACACATATACCGAAGGATTTAATTAATCCATCGCTGAAGTAAAGGCAACTCTCTCTTAATCCCTTCTCTTCTTTGATGTCTAATCTCATGTCTCAGACCATTGTTGCGAACAAATGGATCTTATTCTCAATCAATTCCTTTTTCTATTTAATTTAATATTATTTTTACTAAAGAGTTGACATCATTTTCTAAATTAAACCTATTTTTTCAGTCGATAAAAACTTCTTAACTTAAATAATTCCAAACCATTCACTCAAATATTAATTTCAAATTGATTTGAAATTATAAATTAACTAAAAATTACTTTTTCTAAATTTCTTTTCAAGTTTTCGCTCAAATATCAATTTTTTATATGAAAACTATTGTTTCTCTTCATATTATTAAATAACAGAAATACTTAATTAAAATTTTGATTAAGTTTTTGAAATTAATTGATTAAAAGAACCAGATTTTATGTTTCGAAAAAATCTAATAAATTGGGGAAAAAATTGAAGCCAAATCTAAAGGAGTTTTTCAAAAGAGCTTATAATTGATGCTCAAAATAGATTAAGAAAAAAGTTTTAAAAGAATCTAAAGATTTATTCGCTTCAAAATGTGAAGCAATAGTTTTCTTTATCAAAAAATCTTTTTTAAAGAAAGATAAAAACTTCAGCTAAAGTCTGACTAATGCGAATCCCTTTCTAATAGATCTTACGATCAAATATCAAAGCTATAAATTTTGTAAACGATATATAGAGGAAAAAATTAAGACTAAAATAATAGTTGAATTTCTCAATAAATAAATACATATTTATCCTAAGATGAAAAAAAATAATGAGATGTTATGTATAGAGTATGAGTATTTATAAGACATATTGTCTGATAGCTATTTCGTATCCGCGATAAAGCGATTGAAGCGCAACACATAGAGTAGTCATCGAAAAGTTTTTAAATCAATCTTTCATTCCAATTCCAATGGAATAATTGAAATTTCAAATGTTATTCTTAATAGATTCATAAATTTCAACTTTACCTTACAGTCGAATCCATCAAAATTCTAATAGAATATGTAATATTAAGTTTACTGAAGAATATTATGTGAATCTCTAATTATTTATGTTGAAAATGAGCTAATTTCTATCATTTCTAGCATAAAATTCTATTTAATATACTAAATCGGTTTTGAATTTTTCACTTTAATGACATTAAAATACTATTATATTCTTTCAATTTCCATCTCAACCCTTTCCCATTCCATGGAAATGTCATATTATTTTGAATGCCTATTCATCACAACTAAAAAGACACATATAAAAGAAAAGACAGTGTCTGTTGTAGAAGAGAAGTTGTGCACATCAGTAGTCATATAATAATATGACTTCTTGTGGGCTTCCATGTCATAGTTGTTCCATTCTATCGCATCACTGCCTCCCGATGATGGACACATCAAACCATAAAGAGTAGAACAGAATAAGAAAAGAATAAGAGGAGAAAAAGAAAAAATAGAGAATAAGTTAGGATAATATGATTGGCTATCATTCGAAATACTGTTGTGTCCAAAATAGTATCACATATGAAATAACTCGACTTTTCCCTCCCTATCTATATATTTTTCTATCTTATTTTTATTCTACTCAAGAATATTCTTCTATCTTGTGATACAAGACATATATATCTCACACCATTCATGACAATTGGCATTCTCTATGCGTTTATTCAACTTTAGCGCTGTTTTTTGAGTGATTTACTCAATATTTCTTTCTATCAATTGTTAAATAGATTGTGGGCTCGATTCTGGGCTGTTCTGTATTATCATAACTAAAATCTCTCTCTCGAGTGTAGTTCTCAGTGATTGCAAACCGTTTCACTTTTATTTTACTCTTTTTTCTATGTATGGCTTCTTTTTATGTATTTTTTCTTCGATTTAAAAATTTTTTCTTTTCTTCTTTTCAAATTTTACCGATATTTTTTGCTCTTAGATTACATTCTTTCTGCATATTATTCTCAATTGGCTTTCTATGCAATCCTATTATAGCAGTAATAGAGTAGAAATTTTTTGACTTTTATGATTGAATCATAGCTTGAATGAAAAAATCAAGAATTATTTGCACAACTATTTGCTCGCTTTTTATCTTGATTTCGAATAATTTGAATGAATAGGTTATGAAATTTGAAAATATTTTTATTTACATTGAAGACTCAATGCTTTTATATTCAAATTAATTCTTTAGAATATAAAATTCATTTATTCCTCAAAAGCATCAATACGTTTACTAAACATAATAAATGATTTCGAAATTTCTTTTCAACAATAAATTCACGATTAAACTGATCGGAAAATATTAATGACAATAATCATAATTCAATACAAAATAACAGACCAGAAAACATAGATTATTCCCAAAGATGAATATAAATAATAAGAATGTAAAAAAGTATCACAACTTCCTCCATAAAAGTAAAAGAAAGATAAAGGATAAAAAAGAGTAACATATAAAATATTATGTCAATCTCCCAATTATTGTAGACCTCAATAGTGAAGAAAAGTAATGATATTTTCTCTTTCGTCCCTTAAGTCGTTATAAATCCATTGCTGGAGACCTAAAACAGTTGCATTTCTTGTTGATCTCGCTATGATTTAGGAAAATACTATCCCTTACTATCTTATAATGCAATCTTTCCATCATTTCTCTGCTCCTACTATTAAAGCATTGACTTTATCTTTTTTAAATCCTATACCAGTAATAGTTATTTCTCGCTATTTATCTCTTCTTCACTCCTTATTCTTCTTTATTTCCTCCCTATATCTAGTCTTAAAAATAATAAAAAGAAATAATTATTACTTTTATTGGATTGAAAAACTTGATCTCTTGAAGAGAAAAAAATATCTCAAGTTATTAATGCTTTAAAATAAATTTTTATTACTGATAGTGTTTTTATCATTGGAAGTAATTTTGATAAATTTTTTCTCCACTGATGTTATTTTAATTGAATTCACATTCAATAAGATTTTTTCAGAGCTTCTGTTCTAATAAAATGATAGATAAGATGAGAAAAATTTCAATTGAATTTTTTTAATAGCCTTTCGATACTAAACTAGTTTAATCTCTTAACTGATTTTCAGTAAGTTATATGAATTCTACTTTTTTAATTGGAATTTCTGTCTGACTTATTGAAAAATTATTTTTTCAATTAGAAATTTTTATTGCATTTCTTTTGAGATATCATAGGATAATATTGAGTAAAAACTTCGAAATTGAGAAAAATTGTTGAATTTTAAGCAATAAATATGACTATTTATACGATAAAAATTAAAATTCCATTGAGTTTAGACTGAGATTTCAGATGATATTCATTTGATAAATAATTTAAATAGAATTCACAGTTTGTTTCTTAAGTTTATTGATTGACTTCAAGATATGATAGTCTGAAAGAAGTTCAAACACTTTATGTCAGAAATAAAATTTAATACAAAATATTGAATAAATCAAAGAAAAAGCTCATGAATTTTGAATCAAATTCATGATAAACGCCTTATTTGTTTGCTTCAGACAAACATTTGAGTCAATATTTATAACCCAAGCAATAAAAATAGGGATTGAAAAAAATGTTTACAAAATTAGTTTAACAAAAATCGTCTCATAATTAATGAGAAAGAGAGGAAAAAATCTACGATAAGTACAATATAACAAAATAGCTCTTATTTTTATTAATAAAACGAATGAATTTTTTAGTTTTTTGCTTAACTAAATTAGATTTGAGTTTAAATCTATTTCGTAAAAAGGCTTATAATGAAAAATAAGAGAAACACAACTCTCTAGACTATAGCTCTATTCATTGAATACGAATTAATTAATTAGTTTTATGTTGATTTCTCTGACCGAACTCGAGAAAAGCCTTATTTAACCTAATTATAAGTCTAATTCGCATTAATACGCATAAAACTTATGCACATTATTCGAAAGGCAATCAAAAGCAATGATAATATATAGTGAATAACAATATTGGGAAAAATAGCGTAGAATAAAAACGCATTCATTTTTATTAAAAGTGCTCGTAATATGTGTTCGTCTATGCATTCAAGTGGAAAATGCAATCAAAATCAAGTGTCTTATTTCGCTTTTCAAAAAAATAAAAAGAATGTATGACTACAACTAGTATACTATACATAAACTACTAGAATATAGAATAAGAATAATCTTATGGGTTATGTATCTTATACTTATTCTCATTTCACTTTTTCTCTTCAATCTATTAAGAGTCAGAAAAACGGCATATTCTTCACAGAATTCTATTTTTTATTCTATACAGTTTGATATATGACTTTTATATGCATTACAATAACTTTATTCTGTTTGAGAGATAAGTTTTATAACATTTCTATTTTCTGCTTATTTCATGTGTAATATGAATATACAATAATGTTAATAATGTTACACTTGATATGACTTTTTTTGAAGGCAAATTTTCTTTAATATGTTCAGTTTGTATAGAAAGTTCATGATTCGCATCAATGAATATGAGAGATGTATTGGACTTCTTTTGAAGAATTTTAAGTCTTCATAAGAATACTTAATTTTTTTTATCAAATATTTTGATATAAAAAATAAAATATATCTAACACTACTATTGAATAACAATACTTTCTAATAAATAAGTAAATGTCAACAAAAAAAATTCCGGACATAATCTCAGTATTATTTGAATTTCTTATTAATTGTTTTAAGGCATAAAAAAGTATTGCTTTTGATCCCAAACTAATAACTATTGATTGTTTACTCAATGATTAATTATTTACATGACTTAGTTTTTGAGGCTTTCAAGTATTTATTGAGTTGAGAATAATTTGATACATATTTATATTTAGATATTTTTATCATACTTTTCAAATAAGTTTTTCCTTGTTTTTCACATGTCTCGACATTAGAAAAATCTTTCTGTTTATACTGAAAATTGATTCCTTAATAATTAAATAAACAGATAGATAGAAAAACTTCTATTTTATGGTGTCTTATCGTTTGCTCGACATTTCATTGCCTTAAACTTCTGTTCATTCGGAGCGCAAACTGCTTATCAAACTTCATACCAGACATGAGAATATGTCTCAAGAGAGTAATAAAAATTGAAATATTATTTTTTCATCACTTATTAATGATTTTTCACATGAGAATCAGAAACAGAGTCAAAGCATTACAATCAAAACTTTTATACAAAATACATGTCAAGTAAAAAGTTTATTACTTCGAAAAACAATTATATTTCTTATACAAACGTAATTTCTTTAATAAAATTTTAAAAAATATTGATTAATAAGTCTTTTTTCATTCAATTTTTAGGAATCAGGAAATAGATGAAAAAGTTTGTGAACTTTTTTGTTGAAATGAGATTTGGCTGAAATAATTCAAATTCGACCAAACGGTAAGTGATTGAGAAAAGTTTCTTCAAAATCCATATTTTTCATGTGGTATTTGATTACCATTTTATTACGAGTTCAAGTTTTATACTTTACTTCCCAATCATTGAACTCAAATCGACTCGTCGTCTGTCATATAAACCCATCTGTTTATATCAAAAAACTTTTTTCTTTAAGACAGAAACCAAACAAATATTCATTTTTGTCTTAATATTTGTAATCAATTCAAAAAAAAAACTTTAAATTCAAGTTTGAATGTCATTTGTATTTGGTTTCAAAGTTAAGTAAAAAGTGTTTTCTTATGCAGAAGTCATTGAATTTCAGAAAGTTTTCTAAGTTTTGAACCGAAAACTTTTGGATTAATTTCATAACTATTATTTCAATTAAATATTCATTTTTGAATATATGAAGACTTATATAATTAGTCAGTAATCACAAAAGTAAGCCTCAGATGAATAAGTCTTAAGAACTTTAATAAAAGTTCTTATCTTTTAAGACTAATTAAACATTCAATACTTATAATTATAATTAAAAGGATTGCAAAAATTATGAGTTAATTGAAAAATATATAAGACTTCCTAATGATAGACAACAACAAAACTGGTATTTAATTGAATCATGTCTTAAAGTCTCAAGTTTTCGGTCGATAACTATATTCATGAATACAAAGAGATTTTTAATCAAATAATATTTTGAAAATATTTATATCTTTTGTCTTATTCTCAAAAATTCTATAATAATTTCTGTCAACTAATCAAACATCAGAGCCTATTATAGAGGAAAAGATTGAAAAAATGTCTGATCCCATACTTTGAGGATAAATAAAAATAAAAAGTTTTCCATAATTTTTTAATTAAAAAATTGACTTTTATTATAAACAATATATTAATGATGAAAAATGCTTATTATGTTGATTAGCATGAAATAGTTTTATTGCTTTTTAATGAGGAAGTCTGTTATTAATGTTGTTTTTTGTCTTGACGTAAAAAATAAATTTATTTATGTCTTTATTTTAATGAATTCTGTCTTTGAAAATATTTCTCGAATGCTATTCTGTGCGGAAATATCAATAAATAGAAGAGTTGTAATTGTTTAGCATTAGGCTTAACATTAAGTGCTTTTTGTTTTGATGAAAAATATATTTCTGTTTCTTTTAATCATTTGGTTTTAATTAATTAGTTTAATAACGAATAATAGTCTGAAGTTTAGTTGAAATTAATTTGAATTAAAGGAAAACTGAAAAATCAATCGATGAAAAAAATACTTAGAATTAGTTATAATGAAATTCAAAACTCTAGACTTCGATTACTAAGTCTTCTGATTATAAACATATGGAAAAACATTTTTCTCAGAATTTGCACTTTTATTTCAGATAACATTTAGTATTTTATAACTAATTTTCAACCCTAAAAACGAGAAAAACTCTGAATTCAATTCAATATAAAATGCGAAACAAAGTCAATAAAGACTCAAATATCAAATCAAATATGGTTTAAGTAAAATTCAATAAAATTATTCATTTGTTTATGATTTCTTCGAATTACTAAATAAAAGAAATAACTCGACTATAAGTGGGAAGAAAACAATTTAGTATTTGTTTCTTTTATGTCATTTTTCGAATAAATATATTAATAGCAAAAAGATTTCTTTGATCTCGAAAGAGATTCAATGGACATAAGTTTCAAAACAGTGTCAAACTGTGTGCAAAACAACTGATATTAAACTTCATATTAATGTTCGGTATGTAAGGAATTATTCAATTTCTGCATTTGTCACCGATCACGATATGATACATATTTCTGATCCCAAACGGTATTTAATATTCATTTATTACTTATCTTTTTCTTTCATGTCTTATATATTGAATAATACTTTCGTTACATAAGTTTTTGTCACTTATTTTCAATCTTATAACATATCATATGTATTGAGACATAAAACTAGTTTCAAATTAAATATTTGTCTTTGGATTTAATTTTAAGACCCATTTATTATTCAAAGTTTATTATCTGGAAATAAATTCAGAGTTTTAATTATAATTTCAAATGAAATCGACTTTTTTATGTGAAAATAAAGGTGTTGTAAAACTACATAACTGTAAATCAAATTAAAGTTTAACAACTTTTCAGTATTAAAATAATTCAGAAAAGGGTTCTCAAGACATGAAAACCTATTTAATTGAATAAACTTTTGCTACTATTATGTTCTCATATTTTTGTTTATTATTAGTTTTGAGATAAACTTTTCTTATAAACCGATTGAATGTTTAACTACTATTTCGAAAGTTCAATAAACTATATATTAAACTGAATTCTTATAATAAATATCAACTCTCTATCTCTCACTCGACGTGTGTCTTATAGCATATTATAAACTAATTTCAATCTTTCAAACAGTTTATTTATATAACAACAGCAAATGCAAGAATTCTCTTCATTTCTTAAGCTAGGATTCAATGCCTTAACTATTTTTCTACACTTTTCTCTCTAAACGTTAGAAAAATTTTGTCATTACTTGACTGGATTGGGATTGGAGTTGAAGAACAAAACATTTCAATATGTTATCATCAGTCGTAACATTCCAAACATCTCCTATTTATCTAAAAAGGGAAATACATTTAAACACTACTTATTACTATTACTAAACTTTATGTTTTTGTCTGTTTCATATCATTCCCTCAACTTTTAACTCATAGTCTGAACCCCGAAATTTTGGTTACTTTTCGAAATTCAAAATTTCCAAATCCAAGATTTCAATGTTCTTAATGTTTATCATAATTAACATAATAATAATCACAAGTCTATGGTTTGAAACTAAAATGCAAAAAATGTATAATTTATGAAATTAAAAATTGTTTTCAAATAAGAAATCTTTTCTTTGAAAAATAGTTAAGTTTTCACTTTCTTAATGAATTTGATAAAAGACTATTTTCTCATTTAAAAAAAATTTAACTTAATATAAAGTTTTGCGAATAATTTTGACAAAACTGAATGAATCTAAAATTTTCTGAAATATTAATATTATAAATAGGAAAACATAGAAATAATATTCATATGATGTGAGAAACACAGCCATAAGTAATCAATACCATAGAGAAAAAGGACTTTATTATATTGAGTTTTATTATTAGGAATTGAGGCACTTCTAAAAGTCCCCAAAAATCTTACCAATACTCTCATCTGCTCTCAAAACTCTCCACCACTTCCTCTCAATCGGGTACTAATAATCTTCCTCCTCCTCCTTCTCCATCCTCTCACTCACTCTCAACCATCTCTATCATCATCTGAAGCCCTATCTATACAGTTAAACGACTCCTTCAATATCCTATTCTCTTCTCTCTCGACTACAAGAGTAAAAGAGTGAGAGATAGACAACAGTCAAACAGAAAAGTGAAACAACGGAAAAATTCTTCTGACTTTATGCCACTTATGTGTTGGCGCCGTATTGACCAAACTCTTGCTGATCATTGGATCGCATCCTATTATTCTTATTAATATGATTACTCCCTAACAGTTATCTCTTATATTTTTGCTGTGAATTAAATAAATGACAGATTTTTCTGGTCTCGACTTTTTTTCTTGTTTCGCCTTTTTCTTGCATTCATTGATCTAAATATTAAGTTAATTGAAGATTAAAATTTGGATTTTTCTTTTGATCTGATGTCACATTTGATAAGAATTTTAAATTAATTTGTTTATGATTTTTCAATCTTGTTTTGTGAATAAAGACTATTATTAAAAATCTGTTCAGCATAAGTCGTATTGTAAACTATTATTATGTTAATTAATTGAAGTGAAAAAGTTTCTTCGACTTCAAAGTTCTTTTAACTTAATTAATAAACTTTTGTTCTTAAGAAGTTTTAAATGATTTATTAACGAAAAAGGTATGTCTTCATTGTTTATGAATTTTGATTGAAATATTTGAATAAATTTTTTCACTCTATAATTAAGTAATTAAAACAAAACTCCTAATAAAATATGGGTTAAGTGTTAGCTTTGAGCTGATACTACTTATCCTATTCTTATAGCCATTAATTTCAATTTATTAACTCAGAACTCATATTCAATTTAAATTCTACATAAACTAATTTTTTAAAGATATCTAATGTAATAAATCATATGCAGAATATTTAATGCTTTAGGAAAAAAGTTGATTAATATGTTTTTTGCTCTGTCTTTCTGTTTCTCACTTTCATTATTTAAAATTAAGTCTTATTTTCCATCAAATTATTGAATCGATCTTTAATTGAATAAAATATATGTATATTTCTCTCCATTAATGACACGAAGAGAGAGAGAGAGAGAGAGAGAGAGAGAGAGAGAGAGAGAGAGAGAGAGACAGAAAGTTTAATATAAATTTATGTATAGATTCTGTTATTCTTTACTAGATTTCAGATTCGATTTTTCGCGTAATACTTATAACTTCTTTCACTATCTATTCGATAGTCGGTCTCAAAATCGATATTATAGTTGTTGTATAATTGAATTTCTTCAGCGTTTTCACTCTCTGTCAGCCATTAATTAGTTGTTTTTGTTGCCGCTATTACTCCAGGAATAGATCGAAAAAAGAATATTCCGATAGCTATCACAAAATAGCTGTGAAAATAATTGCAATACAAAAACAGTTTAAGTGATTTCACTTCTTGAATAAGGAATGAGATAAAGACATGAGAAATTCTAATGACTATTTAAAAAGTTAGATAAACAAACAGTTGAATCGCTTTTTTATCCAACTGTTCATAACTATCTCTAATCATTAGAGTTGAGGAGTATTTGAGTAAAAATTCATTGAAATACAAAAATTTCTATTTTAATTAGTTTTTGTGCTTAAATTTCAATTTGAATTTTACTTCAAAAAATTGTGTTTCTGATTAAGAGTGAAATTTTGAGCTCAAAAATCTCTCAGTATTTGTTTGTTTTATTAGTTAAACAGACAGATAAAGGAATCGATTAATTTGTTTTCCTTTCTCTATCACTCTCTTCTCAAACTGAAATCTTTGGTAAACTTAACGCTGAAGAATAGATTTCAATGAATGAATAGCAGAAGAAAAGAGGAAAAAAGATTCTTCTTTTCACTGCAATGAAATACAACCACATTATTATTAGCGCTCAATTAAACAGAATAGACTTTTTTCGAAAAAACTAGAATTAAATAAGCAATAAATTTGTTTGATATGTACATAATTTTTTAGAAAACCATGAATTTAAATGCAAATGATTTCGTTTAGTGTTGAGTTTTCTGTAAAGAAAATGTTATTTAGATCTTGAATAATAGGATGAAGAGTTAGAGGCAATAAAATGTGTATTAAGTAAAGCATTGATATGAATATAATAAATATCTCAGCGCTTACTAAAAATAATTTGAAAGTTTGAATGCAAATAAATCCCATAATTTTGTGAGATTTCATATATTATTATTCATAGCTTACCAAATATTTGACAATTAATCAGTTATATTGATTTTTATGCCCAATATATTTAATATTTGGCTTTAAAAAATCAATTTTCAAGATTAATTGAAAAATTTGCCTCATATATGGGTCTAACTATTTGTAATTTTTGAAAATTGAATAAATATTTGAACCATTTTGAGTGGATTTGATACAAAATATTTAAGTTCAATTGACTAAATATATTCAATGCTTCAGTTATTGGTAGTAAAAGTTGAAGAGTTAATAAAAAATAAGAATAGAAAAGAGAAAACGAAATGATGAGACAGTAGTTTGAAGAACAAGTGATGTTAAGTTTTTCGTCTGAATATGATTTTGATATGTAAATAATACAGTAGTTACTATGGATATAACCATCATATGAAAAAGTAGGGATACATTTATAGTCATTTATTCAAAAGACGTTTAAGATATTATTCCAACCATTTTATACATAAGTAATTGATATTATAATTAAGAGAAAATTTAACGCGAATTATAGAATATTTTTATCTCATGAGAATTCCTCAAAATAGATTCAAAATCTTCTTCAACTTATAAGTCATATGTTATCCACTATATCATTATCACTTCAAATAGTTTCGACAGTTTATCTCAAACTCCAAACTTTCAAACTTTAAGGTCCAAGCATTTGATTCCTCCAATGCCTGAAGCATTTCATCTAAAAAATACATGTATATAACGGAATATTTACATTTGTCTGTCGTGTGAATATATATCATAGCTTTAACTCTGCTGTCAATCTATTTCTCACTGTTGACCACAAACCATAGCTATTACAGTATTTTTGAGCTAAACTTTGCAATAAAATTGATTGATTTTCGTTTCATATATATTAAACATTTTCTCACTTTTCTAGCCTCTCATCTCTTGTGAGCGCTATTTTTTATACACTATTCCATCATATTATCATTTGGTGAAAAAGGAAATCACTTTATTTGCCATAAGCGACACATGAATTTATTCTTTATCTTCTACTTTTCCTCTATAAATATCATACTTTTTCTATTTTTTCAATAAGTCAATTGAAAAATATAGTCTCACTTTTTGCAAATTTTTGAACTCATTTTAAGTCTATGACAAAAATCTATTTCCATAGGGGTTAGAGTTTATAACAAGTAGTACTTTAACAACTTCTCGAACAATATTTCATGAAATTCAGAAGTTTTTCTACCGAATAATGCATTTTTTGCTCAATATAAAAATTCAAATTTTGATCAAAAGGGAGATCAAAGTTTAAAATTTATTAACCCTAAAATTCTTCGAAATTTGAGTCAATTTTCACTTTTTTCAATGACTCGAATCAAAAGAATTTATTTGAGTTCAAGCCCTGTTTGAAACTCTAATACAAATATAGCTATAAAAATATGTTTGCAATTCGAATAGCAATAACTGATATGACATTTCATGGAATAAAAAAATTGAAATATTCATTAAATTCTCGTTTTGTTCTTCAACTCATATACAAAATGAAAATCTACTAAAACTTTCACTTTTCTATTTCAATACATATAAAACATTTTTAAGGCCAGAAAATTCTAGTTACTTATCATGAAGAAACCACTTCTCTTTCACGCGTTGTCACTTCCAATAACTTTTGTCAACTCAGTTCGCATGCTTGAAAATTATTTTTTTATTAATTCAATTTTTGAAATTAATTAATGCTATTTAATTAATTTAATTTTAGAGAAATAAAAGGCTCAGAATTCTTGACACTTTTGCTTTTGCATAAGTAAACTGTTACAAATTTTTTTTATACAATTTTCTTCAAAATTATTTTAAGGATTAGAAAAAATAAATCTTAACATAAGTAGAATTTTCTCAATGAGTTTAATCTTCTCATAATTTGTTAGAATTAAAGCTTTTTTAAATTATTTTGTTTTTTAAGACCTTTTACAAAATAGCTCTTCAAAAAAAAGTTGAAAATAAACTCAATTCTCAAGTAATTCAATATAAATAAAACTATTTTTTTAAGTTTGATGTTTGAAAAGATATCAAAATACTATTGCATAAAATTTTGAAACTTTTCTAACAAATGAAAAAACGATACATCAAAACAAATATAATATGAAAATGCGATGAAAGGTAGAAACTAAAGCATATTTCAAGCAATTACTTAAATTGTTATCTCTTTCCAATGTTTACTACAGCCAAAAGACATAGAAAGTAAACGAAAACTTTGAAAGAAGAGACGCAAAGAATAGACCAGAAATAATAATAATAAAAACTAGACATAAAAGTTATCTCAATTCTCGATCATATTCATAGTCATCATGAGTTTCTGTCTCTTCTCTATCACAAAACTCGTGTTCAGTCTCCTAAACAGTTACCCAAAACTCAAACCTCGCGTTTTGGCGATGAGTTCAACAAATTTTTCTCTTTTCTATACTATTTTCAGCGACAGAATAAGTATTGAAGAGAAGAAAGAGAAATAAAAAAAGAAGAAAAACTTGTCTCTCGATTATATTCGATTGGATGATAGCTTTTTTGCTGTTCAGGCCTTTCGGCAACATTTTTGTTTCCCCTTAAATACTAACCACTGCTATAGTCACTAACTATTACTTCGTATTATACAAAAAGACTACAGAACTACTGAACACACGATTTTTTCAATTGTGTGTTCAATGCATTTGAACATTAAATAGTAGGGGAAAAGAGAAAAGAAAGTCTGATAGAGAGAGATATATAACGAGATAGAGAGCTATGCAACTAATTTTTAAATGGCCTGAAGCTTAGGTACAGAAAACTTTGGTCCTGAAAAAAATGTTTGAGATTCAGAGAAGTGGTAATTATATGAATGACACGAAACGAATTAGTGAACTATAAATATATGACTGGATAGACCTGAAGGAGACTTAATGACAATTAAGGCTTATTATTATTTTTTGAATGTTTGATAACTTTTGTTGTTGAGCTAATAATATTTGACTCTAGTTTTTGTCCTCCTTTCAGAAAATGGCTCTCAATTAATGACATGTTAAATAGAGGATAGATTTTTATATATAAGAAGTTTATTATTTATTATGTTTTCTAAATTAGGAATCGATTTCGACTCCAATGAGAAAACTTTTTGCATATTAGACTCGCTATAAATAGGACTCGATTTAGGGCTTAATATTCGATCAGTTGATATGATTATAACATTGTGTTAATGATAATAAAGTTTTTAGTTATAAAACTAGTGATAATACATAATAATAAGCCATAAATTTGTATTCAATTTAGTTAATTAACAAAATTGCCTCAAAACAAAAGAGATAGAGATAGAAGTGTTTCGTATGTGTGATAGAAAACTGTAAATTAGACCATAAATAGGATTTCGTGTCTAACTGTTAGACATTGAGAATTAAATTCAATATGAAATTAGATTATTATGAATTCTAATTCCTATTCAGTTATAGTTATGAAATATTCTTTTATTTGAAGTACTTTTTCGGCTAATGATATGAATGTTTCCTTTTTGTTATATTCAAAATATTCCTATTCATTGTATTTGTTTCAAAAAAAGTTTACTGAAATTATTTCATAATTAAAATACTTTGAAAATAAATATATGAAGAGTTTAGTAAATTTCAGATACCTATCAAATAAAGTAATAATAAGATTTTCTCTCAAATCTCTAGTGACATAAACACTGAAAAAGCTTATCTATGAATAGCTTTCAATATATTTTTCACTATAAACTACATTAAAATCTTTCTCTTTTTTTCATTAAAATTTTTTTTATGAAGAAATATGTCATATATTACATAATCAATTGCTTAAGTTACTCGTTGGGATTTTTTTCCTTTTTACACATGAATGACATAACTTTTTGATAATATTATATGAAATTTCGCTTCTTATATACAATACTTACCGAAAACTTCATATCATTATTATATTTATGCAGAGTTTTCTCTTCATAATAATATTACTTCATTTGTGATTTGCATGAAATTTGAAGAGAATTTTTTCGCAATGCATTTAATCTTTCCTTTCCTTTCCTTATACTTTATCTTTTTGTCATAAACTCAATGCAATATTAAAACACATTTTTGAATACTAGTTAAGTCAAGTTATACTGATCTCAAGTTAAAAAATATCGTATTTTTTAAAATTCAATTAGCATTTGATCTTATTTTTAAAAATGATTAATTCATTAAATTATTTTTCTTATTGATGTTGATCTATATTCTAATTTGATTTAATTGTTTTATCCTCAAAAATGTGCCTCAAATTCATTTTATTTTTGCTACATTTCAACAAAATTACTTAATAAATAATTTTCAACTCAAAGTTCTGGCATTATTTTTATTCCTCTTTTTATAATAAACTTGGGATTATATTCAAAACTCAGATTCATAAAAGCGAAAGACTTGAAAATTTTCTTCTATTTATTTAAGAAGAAAAAAATTTAAAAGAAGTTTAGTTTCCATATCAATAAATTTTAATCAAAATTTTTTATTTCAATTACAATAGAAAGCTTTTCACGTCAGAGAATAATATCTAATATAATAATCTATCTCTCATCTGATGTTTTAAAACACAACCAAAAGTTAAACAGAATTACTCTGAAAAAAAACTTTAATCCTTTGAATAAACTTAAAAAACAAGTAAATCAAACCTAAAACAAGATCTGAAAACGGAAGTAAAGTACTCGACAATCAACTGAACGAACCTATTATTACTTATTCTGTGTCCCATATTATCGATGATAATCTCAATTAAAATAATACAAGTTTTATTCCTAAGAGAAGCTGTCCCTTAAAGACTAGTAGAATAAAAGTCCGCATTCTCTCACTCAATGCTAACAAACATTAAATACATCGCTAAAAACCTCAAACTATAAGACTTATAATTCTCTTCTCAATTGTGCGAACTTTGATTTTCTGGAACTGAACTCTACCTTAAAGGCATTCACAAATTTATTATCCCTTCAACCGATTGCTAGGAATGCGATGCCGTTTAGACTCTTATATATGGCTTTTATCATCCATTGGGGTCTTAAATAGAAAAAAGTTTTTTATTTAATTTTTTCTCTCTGTTATCTTATTCTACTTCTGGTATTATCTCTATGTCTCTTACTGTTGATGCTGATGATGATGATGTTGTTGTTGCTGATGGGCTCAGGAAGAAGAGCAAGAAAATTATTTCTTTTCAAGAAAATAAAAGCCTATGAGCACAACAATTACTAAAATAAATCAATTGACGAGTTCAGAGATAAAGAGACTAAAGTTTTTTGTTATCAAATTCTTTTTCTACTCTATTTTGCTGAAAAACTTTGTCTTTGGGTACGGATTATGAAATTGTTTCAGAGAATTAGATTCAATGATAGGTTTAGTTGAAATGTTGGTTTTGTAGAAAATCGTATTAATCTTTAGTAACAAAATTGGGAAATATTTCATAAGTATTATTTATTGCGATGATTTTAAAATACTTGTGCAATATTTAAATACCGGAAACCGGTTCACAACTTATACAATATAATCTCTGAGTTTTGAGAAGTTTTCTTTGGTTGTAATCGATGGTAAACTCGATGAAGACTATAGTAATAAATTATTATCAATTTACATAATACAAAAATTATGAGCGAAATGATCTAAAAATAGATTATTGAAAATTTAAAGCCTTGATTAATGAGTTATTTGTTTGAATTTAGTATCAGGAATGCTGTATTATTGACAAAAATTTCAGGAAGATTGAGTTCTACGCTTGCTATTATGCATTGATAGTATGGTTACTCATAATTCACTTTAATTGAATTTATTTAAACAAATTGTTAACCTTATTTAGTTATTATTATAGCTTGTCATTCATTTTCTATGTTTTGACAGAATTTGATAACTTATATATTTTTAGCTGAATTTTGATGACTATTTCTTCATTATGTGATTAAATTTAATAATTATGTTTTGAATGATTTGTTTGTAAGTTGATCTGCTCAAAAATAATTTATTGATAATCAAAAAATAATAAGTTGCAGATTATTTACTAGATAAGATACTAACAAATAGACTTCACTAACTGAACAAGTTCTATATCCAATTAATATTATATGCTTTATCTGATCTAAACTAATATCAAACTATAAAATAATTCACAAAATAAGTTTTACAGTCTTTGAAAACTTGATAGGAATGAATAGCAAATCGATATACTTTAGAAAATTGAATTCAATTGACAAGTTTAGAGTATATTTTCGGAATAGATCATTAAGTACCATAAATATTTATGACATTTTGTTCAAAAGATTATGCTAAACATAATAAAATTGAATGAATAAAATAAATTGTATGAATTATATTTGCTGAAGTCGCAAAATTAATAGTAAATAGATTTATATAACCCAACAATACAATATCCAATTAATATTAGTCTTTAAAGCTCTTAATCCAAAAACAAAAACAACATTTAATAAGAACATGTTTATAACATATTATTCAAATTCTCGTCTAATGAGACTATACTGTACCACATATTTTCACATAATTGCAGTCTTTACTCAACAGTCATTCCACTTATGCTACTCAGAGTCAAACACAGAGAGCCTCTTATTTTAACTCTTCTCTCAAAATTGCTGTAACTGAAGAAGAAATACAAACAAATATATGATGGTTTGGTCACCAGATGTGTCCATTAAGTAGTAGTAGTATTATTATTGTAGTTACAGAAACACCCTTTTCCTCCTCCGAGCTCTCAATCATTCTCTAACTCCTAAACCCTAAAGAGCATACCTCAGAATCCGTTCTCCCAATTGATGGTCACTTAAAATCAATGGCATTTATATTTGCTTTTCACTAATTTCGGCAAAATTTCTATCTTCAAAAAGGGATACACTCTTAAAATTCTTCCTCAAAAGTTTACACCTTTTTTTAGACAGAAATTACTCTTAAAGTAATTATAAGTTTTCGGTCAAATTGTCTCTCAAAAAGAGATACTTTCTTAGAAAATTTTTCCGAAAGTTTAGACAATTTTAGGCTTGAAAAGCAAATATAGCTCTAGAGGACCAACACTTTCAGCCATAAAGTGTGTCCCGCTATTAAATTTCAGAAATGGTTTCCTTTTTCTAAAATATGATACCACAGGAATAGCTCAAGAATTTTAGCACTCATTCTTGGGTCTAATTTTAGAATTGGTTTCAAATGCAAAACTCATGTTATAATCTATGTTAGTATTCATGCATTTCTTGAAAAGCCATTCATTTCTCTCTTTATTTAACTTCTGAAACACTAGATTTAAAAGTGATATTAGTTTTTGCAATGAAAACGATTATTATTACTGTTATTATTATTACTCCTGAACTGTGATTCTGAGCCAAAAATCTTTTTTCTCCCCAAAATTCAACCTAAAAACAAATGCTCTGCAAAGTAGTAGAGCATAAATATTTCGAAGCATAATAACTATAAACTGATTCTCTCTTAAAACACACACAAATTTTATTTATAACACATTAACAGAATTTTTGGGTTTAGTTTCAAAAATAGTTTTATTGTTTATGATTCAGGTTTTAAATAATGGTTAGTTCAGAAAATCCTATTATTCAATGAATAACTGCTTGAAATAATAATTAATTTTCTCAATTCATGTAATCAATGACTAGTATTCAAAAGTATCCAAAATAATAAACAGATTAATTCATATCTCACTTTTGCAGTCAAACATTAATTAAAAATTTGATAGAAATTAGTAAAATATCGTAAAATCTAAACCAAAAATCCATAGAAATGGAGTAAATCAAGAATATATGTGAAAAAGAAAAGATCCATAGATTCTGTGCTACACTTCACTCAAATGGCATAATATATGATTACAAGTATAATCTCATATATATTACTTTTCTCACATCATTGAATACATTTATTACTACAAACTGTTGCCTATAATATCTAAATCTTGTTATTTATCCATCAATTTCTTCTCCATTTCCATTTGGGTCTGTTATCAACATTTAATATCTTTATATATGATATCATACTATGAGATAGCGTTATGAGAAATTTTTTCTTCGTCTACATCTCTCACAGACTTCAGTCTCTGATGCGATTATCGCTTACTGTGTAACCCATGTGTCAAATAACTTATAACCTCTAAATGATTGATCAAAGATCGCAAAAGTTATTCCTCTATGTTATACACAGTTAAATAACTTCATAACTACTACTTATGTAGAAAAAAATCCTTTAAAATCAAGTATAAATGATTTCTCAATTTCACGAAAGATGAATAATATATTCATTATAAGAATCTTGAGAAATAAATAAGTTGTCCTTTTTTCTTGACATTGAATATTAAGGTTATCATCAGATTTGCATTTATTTCAAATAACAAGAATTCAATTTAATTTATGGAAAACAGGATTTTAATGCTTTTTCATGAAAATAAAAGTTAATCAAGATTTGGATCAGAAAATATTCATTTGTGTCCAATTTATACCCGTTTTAATCATCTGTTATGACCATAAAAGGAGTTTTAGTTCAACTAATGGTTAAGCGAAAAAAAGTGTAAATAAGACTTTTAGATACCGTTTGAAAGATAGGAAAAAATGTTAGCCATAGAGCAAAAAGACGTATTAGTATTTATCATATTCGGGTTAATCATATAATTTATATCTTTTCCTGTACTTATACTCCAGAAGTATTATGACTAAAAGAGTGACTGAAAGCTAGAGAGACAGCAGAAGAAGCAGAAAAAATCTCTTCTTCTGTCTCGATATCATAGATAGATATTCTTCATAAGGCAATAATCGGCTTAAAATTGATGTGAAATCAATTTGATTCACTACTAGCCCAAGTCTATCATTCCTCTTAAGTCTCACCACTCTTTTATTACATGCATTCTTAACCGGTGTCTGTATTCCTAACTTATGGCTAAAGAAGTCTATAGTCTATAGAAAAGATGCACTCCTTTTGAGCAGTGATATATTGCCCCCAATTGATGGCACACACCATAGAATTCCTGTTTATGTGTGTGTTATGTGTTGTGTTTTGTGTGCTATAATTTTCTTATACTCCTAACTCTCTAGTTTCTAAGCCCTCAACAGTACAGTTGTTGATGTGATGTTTAATTAACTTTATGCGACACTAATTTCAATTACATTTCTATGCCATGTAAGTGAAGGAGTTTTTATTTTTGCTCAAATGAACACACAATGCATTTACATTGTCAATAATATGTAACTTAACTAAAGAATTTGGAATCCGAAAAACTTCAACTTTCACATGACTTATGAAATTATGACTCACTTTTTGATATATTTTGCTGACGAGTGAGAATCGAGTTTTCGACTCTTTATACCTATACTTATTTCAATGCATATTTTTTCTTGTCTTAATTTTTAGAAAATCAACAGAAATTTTTGCTAAAATTTAAATATAAATGTTTAGAAATCAGTTCCAAAATATCTTTTACTAAAATCTATCTTTCAATAGCAATATATTTGTAAAGTTATTCATGTATTTTAACATATTATTCGGTCAATTGGGTAGAAATATAATAAATACTTTAATTCGAATTTCATTCAAATATTTCAGTCACATATTTCAGAAAATTATTTAAATTTTTAGTTGCATTTGATTTATGCATAAATTTTTAATCTGAAATTTTCAAAAGAATTGAAAATTGTTGTTGAAAAATGAAAACACAAATGAATGCTACTATTAATTGAGCTTAATTTTAATGCTTCGCATGAATTATTTTCATGTTATAAACATTATTCAGAATTAAGAAAAAATATTCGCTTTTCTAATGAATTATTTGTTCAGTGATTTTATATTAATAAACTTGATATTAAAGTTATGATAAATTGAATAAATTTCTGGAGTTTTTGCATATTTCCGAAAATTTGACATCAAATGATTGAATGACTGGTTTTTTCATTAAAACATTTTTTGATTCATCACTTAATTGTTGATAAACTAATAATTTTTATGAAATTTTTCTTAGTTTTCAATCATATTCTCTTAACAATTAATGAAAATCTCATCAAAACTGATTGATAAGCGTTTTAAAATTAGCCAAAAATAGAGCACAAGTTTATTTCTCAATTATAATATACATTATATTAAACAAGAAAATTGCTTTTTCAGAGTAAAAAGTAAAAAAAATTGAATTATTTTCAATTTAATGATATAAAAAGCCCACTTTCATCGTTAAAGCCTTAGAAAATCGATCATAAAATGTAATTAAATTCAGGAAAATCCGAAACTATTATATGATATATATTTTCTGATATCAGCACAAAAATATTGTCACACCTGACGCTTGCTTGAGATTAATTATACTTTCATCAGAAAAAATATGTGAAGATATAGAGAAAACATATAATAATGTTTTGATGTTATAAATGAAAAGTTTATATATATCTGAAAAAATCACTTCTAAAACAGCAAAATATTCTCTTTTCTACTACTGATAATCGCATGACTTTTTCCTCTCTTCTCTACCCTTAAAACATCTTATGATATGAAATATGATGCTTTTCCGAAAAATGACAACTGGGGAGAAACGAGAAAAAACATTAGAGATATTTAGCGAGAAAGAAATGAGTGAAATAGAAAAGATGGGAATTGAGAGAAGATAGATATTAAAAGCCAGCCAGAGATATATCTATGATTTACAGTTAGAGCAAACTGTGGATAAAATATAGCAATTTATAAGTATTTTTCTTCGTGTTTGAGTACTTCTTGTCAATGCTTTTGATTTGTTTGTTTGAATTTTGTATAAATATTTTGTTTTAAAACTTCAGTTTCTATTAAGTATTTTTAATACTTTTTTGGTCTATTGTTTAAGCATTTAATTTGTTTTCAAAGTTTTAGAACCATTATTTCATTAGATTTTCAAAGATTAAAACTAATGATATCAGCGGTTGTTTGAGTCGGAATTTATTTTTATTTCTGATTATAGTTAAGAATTATTTTATTGGGTTTTCTTTTCCAAAAAACGGAAGAGAAATAAATAGTTTTTCTACTCAATTGTCGTGAAAAACGCTTTCGGAATGTCTTATGTCTTCCTCTATGAAAGTAAAGCAAAAAAAGAGAATCAAATAAATAAAAAGCTTGAAAAAAGTGTGGCTTTAAATTCTTGGTGATTAGGGAGTAATGGGTTAGAAAAACAGAGCACAGAATACATTCATTTTCTATCTTAATGTTTAAATAGAGAGAAAAAAAATCAAAGACAAGGAGTTTTTTTCTTAGATATATATTTTTTTGAGCGCAATGTTTTTTGAGGTTGAAAACTAATAATAAGTGTTCGCTTGAGAGGAATAAAAATTTAATGATTAGTAATTTTTCGTATGTTTTCTTTTTTTCTTATAGAGACAGAAGAAGAATCTCTTTTTTCTGAACTGAAGTGAATTAAGAGCAGAAAAGACACAAACTCTTAATGAACAGAATTTGAGTTCTGCTGAAATTGGATTATAAGCTAGAATTGAAACAAGAATTTTCAACTGTAAAAACCAAACAAATTTTTCATATGAATCTCAAAATTGGTTAATAAACTATATGTTGAGTGAAGAAGTTGTGAAAAAATTTTGTTTTAGAATTCAATTATTATTTTCTGGATTTTTAATACTGGAAACTGAACTGAAATAAGCAATGATTTGCCAAAATTGTATAAACTTAGTGTTTAGGATCACTTGTATCACAACTATTTGGTGCCTAATTCAAGCTCAAAGTACAGGTAAGTCTCGTTAATAAATATTAACATATTTTACATGATAGAGATCCAGAACCTGAATATTTATAAGATTTTTCCCACAGATTATTGAATAATATTTATGATAAGACATTACTAAGTCGTTAAAATGATTTTATCCTGAATTAAATCTATAACTTTTCATCAAATCCTAATTGAAATGCAGTTAATATTAGATATGGTTTCAGTTTAAGTAATAAAAATTTGAATAATATATGTTTCGAAATATGAATAATTTTCTAGAGATTAATAGCAAACATACTTCAAATGTCATTCATTGAACATTTAGATCAAGTTAATAACAGGTTATCTGAAAACAAATTAATTGATTCTTAAGGACAAGTCTAACAAGAGTTTAATATTAAGTTATATAAAGTTTAAGTAAAATAACAATAATTGACAAAAACTTTGCCTGAGTTTCAGGACATGACCCAAATTCACGATAAACATAATTATCAAATTGATATCAAAATAATAACTGTTGAACTTATTGATAAAATTAAGTAATTTATTAGTCATTAAATATGAGAATATAATGTTTATTCATAAGAATCGATCTCTTATAAGATATGAACATATTTTCTAATTGACTGACTAAAGTGTTTCATAACCTTTTATAATGCAATCAATGATATGAAGCATTATTAAGATAATTATTTAAGTCAATAATCAATAAAAATTAAGGGCTTTTTGATATTTTAGTTGAGTTTTTGCTGCTCATGACAACTGAATTAACGATAATTTAATACGAGTTCATGACATATAACTGCATAAAGAGCTTCTTAAAAATTATTTTATAGTTTGGTTATATGATTGATAGTTATAAAGCTTCTCAATCATGTTGATCATGATGTAGTACTTATTGAGAATTAGCTTGAATTTAATTCAGAACAAGAAATATTTTTTCGAATACAATGAATGCCTCATTTAATATGTCTTAATAGACATGATTATTATTGAGAATTCAGGATAAAAGATTCACAAAAGTTTCTATCGAATGATTATCTGAAACATAAGAGATTTTTTTGTAGCAAAAAATATTGATCAACAATTATAGAGAAAAACACGGAACTAGTCTTACGATTATAAGCATATTAATAATCAATTTCTAGATCTTATTTGATTCTCACATAAAAAAAATTCTGAAAATGTTCTGTAAATTTTGAATGAACCATAACTTTGATTTTTTTTATTGACATAAAGGTTTATTACCGCAAAGGTTTGAAATAGAGCCGAGTGATAAAACAGCAATAGTTGGCGATACAGTAATACTTCCGTGTAGAGTAGTTAATAAAGTTGGAACTCTTCAGTGTAAGTCTTATTTTAAATAATTTAATTTATATTTATTATGTGAAAAAACTTGGTTTTATTTCTAATGCAAAAATAATAAATTCACATAAAAACTTATGATCAAACAAAAATTACACATAAATCAGAAGTTTAATTGAAAATATTTCAAAAATAGGGACTCGCGATGGGTTCGGTTTAGGAACAGATCGCAATCTGAATGGATTCCCGAGATATCAAATGATCGGTACCGACGATGAAGGTATAAATTGAATAAAACTATTATACAATAGAGGGATAAAAACCCTATAATTTATAAAATAGTTATTAAATTGAGAGATGAGTTGTTAATTATATTGACTAAACATTGTTCAGGTGATTATTCGTTACAAATAAATTCCGTATCACTTGAAGACGACGCAACATTTCAATGCCAAGTCGGAGCCTCAGAAGGAGTTCGAGGTATTCGATCTCGAAGTGCATCGTTCAGTGTTTTTGTAGCTCCAGAACCGCCTATTATTGTTCAGACCCGAGCACAGGGGGATCATCTGAGGACAACCGCTGGGATGACTATTGAGCTGACTTGTGAAGCCCACGCCGGGAAACCCCCCGCAGAGGTATGCTATACAACAGTACTCTTCAAATGATAAATTTTTTTCTTTCAGTGACTTATTTTTTACGCTTAACTTCTTATATCACACCTTAAAGGTTGAAATGATATTAAATAGAATAGGACTTGAAGTTAAACATTTTTATATATTATTCTTGTCTATTGTCAGTTAAAATATAATAAATTATCTTTCAAGCTCTTGGATAGGGGTTTAGGTATGGCTTATAGCAGATGATGAATATGTTGAGTCGTTTTTGCAAATTGTTTTTTCTTATAGTTAATCGTTTTCCACTTGTCTTTTAATTGGAATATTTTATTACTATTGCATATGATTTGCTTGAAATTTGTTTTGTAGTAATTGTTTTATGAGTGAAATATTCATTTATTATTGAATTTGTCTTTTCATGCATTAGAAAAAATAACAAAAAATCTTCTTTTTTTGCTAGAATTAAGTTATGGTGACATGAATTCTAGCAATTTGTTCAGAAATTTTCTAATCGATCAAAAATATAAAAAAAATTATCAAAAATATAGAGCAAAAAATTAGATCAAAAAAGTAGATAAAATAAATTAGAAATATTTAAAACGTGAGAAACAATTCAATGAATAATTTGAACTCAATTCAAGAGTTCATAAAATATAAAAAATTATTACAATTTTAAAAAAAGATTTCAGGCAAAAATCGAACTTAAAAAAACTTCTGCTCAAAAAACTCATAAGCGATGAGAAAACTTTAATTCTTATACAGAATGAGAAAAAGTTTATAAACAATATTTTAAGCATAAACTCCTTAAACAATTTTTTGACTGAAGTCTAAAAACATAATTTGAATGAATTTTTTCACTCATACAAACCGATAGCTCACTTGGATAGACGGTGATGGAAATCCTGTCACAACAGGTATTTCATACACCACTCAATTACTGAATGATAATAAGCGATGGAATGCAGCTCTCAAATGGACATTCATCGCATCCAAAGAATTTGACGGCAAAAAAATCACGTGTCGTTCAGAAAACGCAGCTTTAAAACAGCCTAAGAATGCATACATACGTTTCGAAGTGAGATATGCTCCAGAAGTTCAGCTTAAGATATCATCAAAACAGATACAAATAGGAGAAGACATATCATTCGTATGTGAGGCTAATGGAAATCCGAATCAATTACTATATAAATGGTTCAGAAATGATGAGATCATTATTGGAGATCACGGGACAAGACTTGTTATACAAAAACTAACTAAAGAAATGAATGGAGTGGTTATTAGTTGTGAAGTTAGTAATAGTGTCGGCAGTTCTAAAGCTAAACATACTTTAGATATAGCTTTTGGGCCAACCTTTAAAACACCGATGGATTCGACTTTTGGGACCGAATTGGGTCAAGACGTTAAGCTTAAATGTGATGTTGACGGGAATCCTAAGCCTGATATAACTTGGCTTATGTTGGGTTCCAGTAGTGTTGTCAATACCGGTTCAGAATTAATTATAAAAGATATGAGTCGAGAGAAAGTTGGAAAATATATGTGTAGGGCTTCTGTCAAAGGGTTTCCTGAAATTTCGGCACAAACTCTCGTCTTTATCAAAGGTATTATCAATTTATTGTTTATTAAATGAAAATTTTTGACTTTTCACAAAATGAATGCTTATTAAAATTTTTGATTTGTTGATAATTTTTTAATTAAGTTATATTTTATGCAATGCTATGAAATATTGACTTTTAGTAATATTTAAATTCAAAATTGTTTAGTATTGAATTCAAAATTTTCAGATTTTTATGAAATTCGGAAGAAATTTTCAAAAAATTTTGCAAATTCTTATCAAATACTTCCTGAATGAATCGAAAGCAATAGAGTTTTCATAATTCCCAATAAGCCATAGTCTTATAAATCAAATCTTTTAAGACTCAGCTTTCTTGATATCATTGCTTACAATTGTATAACAAATAAGTTTTATTTCATTATTTTGTTGCCTATAATATCAGGTCCGCCTCGAATCAGAAGACCATACGTTCAGTATGGCATTGATGGCGAAGCAGTAAAAGTTGAATGTATTATAGAATCAATTCCTCCGCCGACAAGAATTTTATGGTACCATAACTTACAGGTTTGTATTCTGTTGTATTTATACATAAAAGGACTTAAGTTGTATTCACTCACACATAAAGTTACGTACTTTTAAAGTTAAACAATGAATAACTTTATGTTTGTATTTATGATAACGATAACAATAATACCAATTTATTAGTGCATTAACACATTGTTCTGGTTTAGTTGTTATTACGATTGTTGGCTATAAATAAAAAAGCCTAATAAATAAATAAAATCTCTTATTATTAATTTATTAGCTCTTATTCTTCTTCTCTCTTTTCTCTCAAATAGACTGTTGATGTTGATAACAATCAGGGCTATGAGATTATAGAAGAGCCCATTCAGGCAGAGTCAACACTACGCTCTATGATTGTGATTCGAAAATCAAAATTAGTAAGTATTTTATGCATTTTATTTTTGTCAAATTCTTTTGCATTTCTCAACTCTATTCGAATGAATTTTTCGAATTTTTCAAATATTTTACCTAAAATTTAATGAGATTATGCTTCAAACAAATTCATAATCTTTGTTAAATATTTTTCAATTTTGAAACTGTAAATGAAAATTTGTTATGTTTTAGTGGTTTTTAATGTTTTTTTTGATATATTAATATAGGAAACCTTTTAAAACCAAAAATTTTTATACTTTTGAACTTTTTCTCATCCATGTATTCAAACTTTTTCAAAAGCATTTCAAACCCTAATATTTAGTTAATAGTAGAAAAAGGTTTACATAAGAATACATATTTAGCTTATTTTCAAATTATAGAAATCATCAAATCATTTATTAATCAGAATATTCTGCAGAGAAAAATTTGAGATACTATTTATTTTAAAAGTTCAAAAGTTAATGACATCCTCTGGAAAGTTTGCAAAACTTTTATTTATGTTTAACTGAATGAACGAAATTCCTTCGATATCTGTTTATAACTTATATATAGCTTACGAATCAATCAAAAACTTTAGACCTCATCATTAGAAACTTGATTCGTATAAAAGATTTTCGGATTAAAACTAGAGACTCAAGTCTTTAAGCCATATAAACAGCCATTTTATTCCTTCACATTCCTATTCATTCTCTGATATCAATGAGTTTTAGTTCAATACTTAATCAGATCTTAGAATTCTCGCTAAAAGTGAATACAGGTCTCATACATCACATATTTTCAGCGTTTCTTTTTTGCATATTTAGTGTTAGAATTGATAATTTTCAGTAATAAACTTCATAAAAGAAAAAATCGATTTAATAATTGACTCATAAAAATTCTTCACGAGTCGAATCTTGTTATCTATAAAATCAAAGTTTTAGTGCTGAGCTATCATTCATTTTCTTCTTCTCTCAATTTTAAAGGCAAAACTCAAGACGTGATCGAATAGAGAAATAGTTTATTTAGGATAAAAAGTTTTCAGTTTAAATTATGTGACATTAATTGAAACAGAAATGATTTCTTATTCAAATTTTTCCATCAATTTTTCAGAAGTCAAATAAAAAATTTTAATATTTAATCATATTTTCCATTAATTTTTAGACCGATTTCGGTTCGTATAACTGTTCGGTTTGGAATCAATATGGTTTTGATTCACGTATAATAACATTAGTTCAAGAAAGTAAGTAAAAGACCTAAAAACAAATAAATTAAATACAGAGATAGATAAAAATCATCACATAATCCACAGCAAAAAGTTAGAAAAAAGGTACAAAAACCTTAATCCCAAACTCTAAATACGTCTACAGGCAGTCACTAAGAAGGAAAAGACTATTTTTCTAACTCTCTATTCATTTCTTACTCCAATTCGTGACAATTCGGTTAAACATGACTTCGAAAAATCGAAACTAATAGCGAGAAAAAAATATTTTTCGTGCATGAAATACAAGCGAATGACTACTGAATAAAAGCTGGCATAGAATAAGTTAGTTTAATATCTACTTTTTTTTCATTATCTAACTATAATATCATTCTCATTCTCATTATTACTTCATTCAATTTTCCCGTCGCGTTATATTTATATTGAATTAATAGATAACGAAATAGTCAGAGCTTAAGAAAGAAATTTTTTTATTTCATGCCAATAGCGTTATGATTGTAATTATTTGATTGAATTCTCATTGAAGCTGACTTTGAATGAGCTTTTACTAAAAGGGCGTAAATGTATACATAAAACAGTAGTTGTTGTTCCCTTTTCAGAATATTCCCTATTTTGATCTTTAAGAATGTTATGCAACCGCTTTTTCACATAGCTATACACTTAAACTAATATTATTTTTAAGAGTATTACACTTAAAGTGAATTTAGGATAAAAATTCATTAATCAATTGCCGACAATTAAATGAACATCTATTAATAGCTTCAATGCTTCCACTTTTACTCCACCCCATAATATAACCCCTTTTCAACTCCGAAAAACTTATATATAAAATAGCATTAAATTTTTCTTAAGCAATTAATGGGTATTCAATTTCTCAAATGAAATACTTTTTATTCCTTCCTGTTTTAAAGCAGTTAAATTTTAAACTAGAGTTTTGTTTCCAACTTGAAAAGTACTGGTATTATAACTAATAGCTAAGAAACATAGATATATAGCTCATTCGTATTCAAGTTAAATGGATTAAAAGCTATTTTATCCCGAAAAAGGTGTAGTTGAGAGTTAACGCCTAAAATTCGTGTGTAATATATCTTTCGCTCTGATATGTCATTGATATGTAGAATGTATGCGAATAGAGAAAAGTGTTTTTTAGATGAATTCAGTAAAAAAAAACTTCTATGCCATGCAATAATTATTTGCCTGCTATATAAAAATGATATTTATTTTCTTTTACTCTCTAATGATAAGCATCTCTGCTTCTCATTTGAGAGTAAAGTTATTTTTAAGTCATGAAAATGGAGTCAAAATATTTCTTTCAATCTTAGCTTTTTATTCCGCATAAATTTTTTAACTTAGAGTTCATTAACCAAAAAGCAAAAAACGAAAAAAGTTTATAAACAGATTACGAAACTTTTTCTGAATTTATTTTTCAAACATAAAGAAAAATAAGATTAAACAATGATTAAGGGGTAAAAAGTTCTTAAAAATCAATAGAAATTGAGTCAATACAACATTATTCCAGATCAATATATTCTGTAATTTATTCTCAATGTTAAAAATTAGCCATCGATTAAAGAAGCATAAAAACCAACATAAAAAATAAACATTTCCCTAAAGTTCGAATCGAAACTCATAATAACTTTAAATTTTTCAAAAATATAGCAAACTTTTCGCCACTTGTGCTAACCGTCGGTATAATAATATGCGGAATAGTTTTCATAATCGCCTCAACTATTATAATAATCTTATGTATGAAACGAAAATCAACATTAGATAACAATAGCTATGAAAATGATCTCAAGAAAGGTGTGTCGAGCACTTCGGCGAAACATCACCATTCGGTCATGGATTCGGGCTCTTCGGGAGCCGATTCCGACATCAAAGTCGAAATACGTACCGCTTCTTCGCTGTCACAGCATTGGGACGACACTAATGAAGGCTCGAGTGAACCCACTGTTAATACAGAGATCGCACAAGTAGTTGAAAATATTTATAGCTATACAAATCAATCCGACCCAATATTTCCGCCCATTACTCATGTAATTTTGCGTTTTTTATTTATTTTTAATTTATTAATCTTATTAATTTGAAAGCTATTTATTTTATGCTCTCTGATCCGAAAATCAATTAATTATATCTGTGATGAACATATTTTAAGCCTATTTGAATTTAGTGCTAAAAATATGCATTAGTTTTTGAGTTTATATTTAGCTCATTCTCAAAATACTATAGGCTTTAAAATATAACTTTTGAATCTCAAACCATAGAAGAATCGAATTCATTTCCTCATTATTTGCATGAATTAGTCCTCAATTCTCATTTCAAGCTTGAAACTTAACTATTCAAAAAAGGTTCGAATCACGCTTTAATTAACGAGCGTTGGTTCGAATCCCGAAAAAGACAATAATTTCAATCAATATTTTTAATTTTTTGGCATGAAATTAACAGGACTTACAATCAAACGCAAACGGATACATACCGTATGTAGACTATAATCGTGAATATCTTCCTCCGCCATCGATGCCATCCAATCAAAGCCTAACGCCTACACATAATCAACATGCGTCCATAATAGTATCATCAGTTGATAATCAGCGCGGGTCTTATATCGACCCAACATATGGCACACTAATTGATAATAGATATCATCGCGTCGGTTACGCGAACCCATACCTGAGGACATCTTCCATGTCTTCTCAGCCGTCAGTTCTTACAAATAATAACAATAATAATCAATTATCTGCAGGAATGTATAGCGCGAACCAGCGATATATCACTAATAATGGACACTCGCCTGCAAATAGTCAGTTAGCGACTCATGTTTGACATGTTAAACAAAATTATATGTTTATGAAAAAGACTTTATTGAGTGATTTAATTGCATTTGAAAAATGTTTTTATGTTGAATTATGTGAATTTTTTTATATATTCAATATTATGAGAAGTTTAAATCAAAAGTTATGTGAAGTTTAACTTAAATTTTTTCGTTTTCTTCTCTTTGATTTTTATAACTTTTGAATTGAAAACTTTTATTCGTGTTTTTCCAACTTTTTTATAATGAGTTTTCTTCTTATTTTTTTTACTAAACTTCAAGCAATAAGTCATTTAATAATTGCTCATTAGTTTCAACAGTTTCAACATTTTATTGAATTTATTCAGCAATAAAAAAGTGTTTCAATCAGTGAATTGAAAGTTTTTGGACAAAACTTTTCAACAACTTTTTCAAACTAACAATTCTTTTGAATACGAATCTCAAGTGTTATTCCGGACACAAATAGTGACATAATATGAGAGTTAAAAAAGTGTAAATATATAACTGTTTTCACTGGTCATCATTTTTTCTCATTCATGAAAAAGATTATCAAACAATATAAATATTATAAATAAAATCTCATTTTATTCATAACATCATAAGTATATCGAAATTTTTAATGAAATAAAAAATTGTAAATAATTATATATCAGAAAAACTAATTGAAGTAATGATTATGTAATTTATAATTAAAATAAAAACAAATGTTGCCTTTAATGTTACATATTATGTATTACAAGATATGTTGCATTTGATTAATAAAAGAGATAAACAATAAAAAATACTTTTAAATCTACTTTATTTCCCTATTGAGTAGCCTTTTCTCTATTGAAAAAAGTTTCGAAACATCATAATTACTCGATGTCTAATCATCACTAATGACTGACAGATTGATATCAGAAGTTTTGAGGTTTTCCTCAATTCTTGAAACTATGAATTAGTAATAATTTGTTGAAAATTTAAGTTACTTAAAAATCCATTTCCAATCCTTAACCTATATATTGGGAAAATACTAAAGACAATAAAATTTTAAACAACTGAACGGTTGGTTATAATTTTTTGAGGACTTCATAGAGTTCTCAACATTGTATGGTTTTTCAAATTTTTTGAGTTTTTCATAACTCAAGATTATAATAAATATTCATCATTTAGATCCAAAGATTTTTTAACAGACTTCAATCAAAATTCAAATGAAAGTTTTGGTTAAAAAAAAATTAATCTTTTAAGTCTTTGCATGAATGGTATAAAATTTCTTTGAAGTTTTCAATAATATATTTCTAAAGTAGAATAATCAAAATCTAGAAAGATATTTAGGAAGATATGAAATGCTACAAAAAATCTCAGAATTTCCAAAAATATACTTTTAGAGTACCAGTAATAAAAAGTCAAAAAATATTTAGAAATTTATGCATTAATAAATTCATTAAAATTTTAATTATTCGGTAAAATAAAGCTTAAACTCAATTAATATTTAAGACAATAATAATCTGAATCGCTTTTAATACATAAGTTTGTTAAACACTTATCAAAACTATATTAAATCATTGAAATCTGAGTAATAGATACAAAATTTTTTAATATTTTTAACGCCAAAAACTGCAAAATTTTGTGATTTTAGGTTTTCGACTTAGGTCCTATACAATGTAAAATAATATGGGAAGGGGCTTATGCTCCGACTCGAGCGTTATTTTTGAGAAAGACTTCAAAGCTTTTATGGGCTGAAACTATGATACAATTAAAGCTAATGAATGAGTAATATAAGCAAAATTAGTTTGAGCTAACATTTAATACTTTAATTAATAAGTTCAGTTCATTTGCTTGAATTTTCCAGTTTTTGGCGTTAAAAATATTAAAAATTTTTGTATCTATTACTCAGATTTTAATGATTCATAAAATCGTTTTGATAAGTGTTTAACAAACTTATGTATTAAAAGCGATTCAGATTATTATTGTCTTAAATATTAATTCAGTTTAAGCTTTATTTTACCGAATAATTAAAATTTTAATGAATTTATAATGCATAAATATTTTTTTACTTTTTATTACTGGTACTCCAGAAGTATATTTTTGGAAATTCTGAGATTTTTGTAGCATTACATATAAAGATTTTACTGTTGAAAATTCATTATTTTTTGGTATATTGAATAAGTTCTCAAGATTTTTAGTTTAATTTGCATTCGATTAAGAGTGAGATTGAGCTCGAATTTTCTCAATAAACTGCATAAAAGACTAATTTCCCATAAAATGCAAACATTTTTAT